>SJYA01002670.1:0-45368 GCA_006410615.1 Neotragus moschatus
TGAGACGGTGATGCTATCTAACCATCTCATCCTCTGCCACCCTCTTTTCCTTTTGCCTTTAATCTTTCCAAGCAGCTGGGTCTTTTTCAATGAGTCAACTCTTTGCATCAGGTGGCCACGGTTTTGGAGCTTCAGCTTCAGCATCAGTCCTTCCAATGAGTATTCAAGGCTGATCCTTTTAGATCGACTGGTTTGATCTCCTTGCAGTCCAAGGGACTCTAGGGCTTCTTTTAGATATACCACAATTCAAAAGCATCAGTTCTTCAGTGCTCAGCCTTCCTTACGGTCCAACACTCACGCCCATACATGACTACTGGAAAAATCATAGCTTTGACTATACGGACCTTTTGTTAATATAGGTGTTAATCCTTTAGTTACTGGGTCCTGGGAATCCTGTGATTTCTGGGGAGGGATGGAGGAGCCAAGTTTGCTGAGGATAACGGCCATTTAACAACCAGGAAAGTGTGTTTCAGTGGTTTAATAGTGAGTATTATGAAACCACACTGTGCTGACCTGCTCAGTCGTGGCTGACTCTGTGTGACCCCATGGACGGTAGCCCACCAGGTTCCTCTGTGGGATTTTCCAGGCAAGAATACTGGAGTGGGTTGCCATTGGACGGAGGAGTCTGGTAGGCTGCAGTCCATGGGGTCAAGAAGAGTCGGACATGACTGAGCGACTTCATTTTCACGCATTGGAGAAGAAAATGGCGACCCACTCCAGTATTCTTGCCTGGAGAATCCCAGGGACAGTGGAGCCTGGTGGGCTGCCGTCTATGGGGTCGCACAGAGTTGGACACAACTGAAGTGACTTAGCAGCAGCAGCAGCAGCTATAGAGTTGCTTTACTTTGTTGTCAATAATGAGCACACCTCAAGATATTTTTCTCCCCTCTGAGTAGGATTTTTCCTAAACATTCAATGCCATAGAGAGTGTTGGAAGTTTTAGCACAAAAATATTGCCTCCATCTACCTATATCCCATCTCTAGCATTCACCCTTGGCCTCCAAAATGCAGAACAATCTAGGCATTCAGATTTGTTTCTATCCATTGTGGCAAACTTAGACATTAGCAACTACTACACAAAGCACAGTTTCCTTCTTCCCAATAAGCACAAGAATTTAGTTTTTAAGACCTAGGCTTCACTTTACCTCATGCTGTTTTGTCAACAAGTATCTTAAGAGGTTGGCCAAGCAAAGGTTCCAAAGATAGGAGGAGTCCAGCTGCTAAGGACTTCTCCAGAAGTTTTTAATTTAAAAAAAAAAAAAAAAAAAACCTAGGAGAAACTGGTTTAATTTTGAGATAAGTGTAAAGTGGCATAAGACTGTATACAGTCTAAAACTTTATGTTGAATTACATATATAGAGAGGAACAATTTTTTCACTAAAGATAAGTGCCTAAAAGTGCCTCATCTGGCCCTGAGTTAACCTTGTTTTCCCTCTCTTTCTCTTTCTGGGTTTTATTGTCAAATTTCCTACTCTGATTCTGCCTTCTGAGTTACCGCCTTCTTCCTCTGAAAACCTTGGTTTCTATTTTTTCTAATTATGCCTAACTGGAGTAATTGGCAAATCACTTACACTGGAACTCAAGTTCTTGTGGGTTTGCTAAAAAGGGTTATGCAGAAGTAAAACCACAGATACTTATATTTTGCAAACGGGGAACTCAAGGCCAGGGAAAGGTTGTGGTTTTGTAGGATGATCACTCCAACCCTCAAAAAGCCAAGGGCATCTTTTCTTTAAAGGCATCCCCACATTGTTTATGTGGGAAGTGGTCCAGGGCACAGTAAGTCTCTGGCAGGACACTACTGGCCTTTTCCTTTCTCACTGGTTGCTGTAAGCAAAAACAGCCCTCCTGAGGCTCTGTGTTGAGGGCATATGTGTAGCTATTCTCGGGAATGAGAAAAGAATAGGCTCTTGTAACTCTTTTCCTGGATTCGTACAGGTGGTTTGGGCTTTTACAAGCCAGGAGTCATGAACCTAAAGTATAGGATCCCAGCTGCTGTGGACCCTTCACCTGATTTCCTTGCTGTTCAGTTGCTCAGTCATGTCTGACTCTTTACAGCACTGTGGACTGCAGCACACTAGGCTTCCCTGTCCTTTGCTAATCTCCCAGAGTTTGCTCAGACTTACGTCCATTTAGTCAGTGATGCCATCCAACCATCTCATGCATTGTCAACCCCTTCTCCTTCTGCCCTCAGTCTTTCCCAGCATTAGGGTCTTTTCCAATGAGTTGGCTCTTTGCATCAGATGGCCAAAGTATTGGAGCTTCAGTATTCATTTTCCTTAAATTAGTCTACAATACAGAAGGAGTCTGGATTTTGACTTTGTGTGACTTGAGCTTTCCTGAAGAGGAGGTGATAGGGCCCCTTCCTCTCAATGGTGTCCCCAGCACCCTACTAATCAGTAGCTGGCCTATTTGTATTTTCAGGCCTCAATTCTTCACCCTTTCTTTAGATTGCAGGGCCAAAATAGACTAGCTGATTAAAGATAAATTTTTTTGTTCATTAAAAAATATAAATATTTATTTTTAATTGAAGAATAATTGCTTACAGTATTGTGTTAGTTTCTACCAAACACCAGCATGAATCAGCCATAGTTCTACCCTTGTCCCCTCCCACTTGAACATCCTTCCTTCCTGCCCACAAATCCCATCTCCTTTAGGGAGAAGGCAATGGCACCCCACTCCAGTACTCTTGCCTGGAAAATCCCATGGATGGAGGAGCCTGGTAGGCTGTAGTCCATGGGGTCACAAAGAATCGAACACGACTGAACGACTTCACTTTCACTTTTCACTTTCATGCCTTGGAGAAGGAAATAGCAACCCACTCCAGTGTTCTTGCCTGGAGAATTCCAGGGACGGGGGAGCCTGGTGGGCTGCCATCTATGGGTTCACACAGAGTCAGACACGACTGAAGCAACTCAGCAGCAGCAGCAGCAGCAGTAGCAACAGGTTGTCAAAGATACAGTTTTGAGTTCTGAAGATAAGAAACTTTATAACAAATGGATTGATTTTAATGTATCAATGACTAAAGGTATATCAGTATGTTTTTAAAGAGTGATACAATGAACATCACCATGGAAGTTGTTAGAACTTAAAACTGATTGAGTTCATTATCATTCACTATTTGCTCCACTAAATTTTTTTCCAACCTTGTGTATATTATAAATATAAAGTTTTAAAAAATGATGCATCGCAAAAATTTGAGTGAAGAATTTTTTGCTGAATTTTATTCAGGTTCCTCAGAATATAGTTTTGATTCAGATGATGTGACTCTTAGATTAAAAAAAAAAAAAGACAAAAAACTCTCAGCGATTGATTCTGCTAGGGAAAGTAAGAGGGAAGCTCATGGTGCTGGAGAATGCTTCTGTGCTTCTACAGAAGAGTGGATTGTAGATAATGTCTCACAAACATTAGAAGATTTTGCAGGTGTGTCAGGTCTAACTGCTAAGTGCAATGACCCTCAGAGTATTAGGGACATAATTAATTTTTGGCTGGCCAAAGTAAAATTACTGGCCACAGCATTAGTTTGTGCAAAACTTCCCTAGTCAGGAATGAGTTAAGGATTTTGTGGTTGTAAAATAGATCAGGAGTGAGAGTAACTGCCTGGGAATTCACCTTTTACTGGCTGTGTGACTTTGGGCAAGTATTTTTGACTCCTCCAAAACTTTTCTTCTACCAAATGGGGATATTAACAGTACCTACCTCATGGATTTTGTGAGGCTTAAAAGAGGTGATTTATTAGTAAGACCCTTGAAACAGTGCCTGAGTATAGTAAGCACTCAGCATATGAAAGTTTCTATTGTGTTTGCAGTTATTGATAATGTCACTAGTGTCATCATCAGAATTTTTTATTGGGATTAATTTAAATCAGCCTGTCTACAAGCAGAAACCCGAGAGTGGGATTCTGGCACAAGCTCTTCTAGAGGGATTTCACGCAGGTAAAACCTGTCAGGAAGTGAGAGAATGTGAATAGGACAAGTAAGAATTTAGTCAATGTTGTGGTTTCAGCTGAGGTCTAACTTCAGCCTGATGCCATGGGGAGCTCCGGAAGATAAATCACTAAAAGTTGTCCCGCTCTCAGAGAAGGGAACCAATAGTGGTATCTGTGAACCGGTCATCGGCTTTGGGCGACCCCCAGAGGAGAAAACATAATTCCCAGGAATTTCAAGAGGAGGTGCCCCTGGGGAAAGGATCTGGTGAATTAGCCAGAAACTGTAGTTAATTTGGAACTAGAGCGAGATGCTATGGATCCATCTCATTTAGAGAAATCTTCCCACTGAAATGTTCAAATGCACCCCAGACTAGAGCATCACAAATGCTCGGCGAATATATTCAAGGAGAACCTTTTACAGACTTCTTGGGGTTGCCTGAATGGAGATCAAGATCAAGAGCATTCAGTTTGGTTTTCCATTAGTATTTAGCATTTTCAGCTTCCCAAGGCTCCCGGGCAGCGTCACTGGGCTGGGATTGGTGATAGCTTTTAGCAGGTAATGCTGGAGTGAACCGTGTCCCTGTATGCCTTTGCTACTTGTTGCTGTTGCTCTGAAATCATGCACAGTGGGTTGCTGTGAGGTGTTGTATGCATCGTGACTCTCAGCATTTGAAACTTGCTATTTTGAGGCCTGAAGCTGTTTTCTTTTGCTTTGTTTGTTCTCTTTAGGAATGGAAAAAAATAATAATAATAGTGAGGAGGTTGGAACCGTCCTGATTCTTACAGTGACTGGAATATAAAGTGTAGTTTTCAAGTCCCTCCCTCGCTGCTGCTGTGGCATCTCCCTCCCCTTCCCCCTTATTCCATTCATGAAAGAGACTCACTTTGCACCATGCTGGGTTCAGCTTGTCCATTATATTAACTCTCCATGCTGCTTAGAATTGAAGTAGAAAAGAAAATAAAGCTTTCCAGGACTTCTGAAGTTTTGACCAAGTTGAGAGAAGCCCTCTAATTAGTGCTTTAATTTTCTGTTAAGGTACTCTACTTAAAAGACCAGTTTCACTTTGGATTCTTGAGTCTAGAATTAATGAAACCTTGGAGCATATGACTAACTCCTCCTTATCCACACGTGGCTTGTCCACTTTGCAAGCTTATCTTCTGTAAATACTTGAGTCTTAGACTCCCTTACCCATTGTGTCAAACCACTGCCACCCACTGCCAACTGGTAACTACAACATGCTGAATAACATTAGTATAAGCCCAAGAAAAATCTCATAAAGAAGAGAAATCAGGTAAGAGAAGAAAGAGATTGCCTCAGTTTCTTTCAAAGCAAATATAAAGATAATTTTAAATATCTTGTGTCATGGCACTGCTTTTCCCTTCACTTGGTAAATGTTTTAATGCTACCCAGGTATAGGAAGCACAGAGGGTCCCAAACAAGGTAAACTCAAACAGACACAAAGCAAGACATACAATAATTAAAATGGCAAAAATTACAGATTATTCTAAAGGTAGCAAGAGAAAAACAAAACGTTATATACAAGGGAACTGCCATAACGTTATCAGCTGATTTAGCTGCAGAAGCTTTGCAGGCCAGAATACAGTGGCATGATGTATTTAAACTGCAAAAAGGTGAAAACATGCAGCCTAGGATACTCTACCTAGCAAGATTATTATTTAAAATAGGAGATAAGAACTCAGACAAGCAAAAACTAGGATTAAGCAATACTAAACCTACCCTAAAACAAATGTTTAAGAGTCTTTGCTAAGTGGAAGAAAGAGTTTGTAGTAAAGGGAAATCACAGTAGAAAAGGTGGATATATAGTAAAGATTGAAGATTTTTAAGTAAGTTAGTATATAGATTAAAAGATAAAAAATTATAAAAGTAACAATAGCTATAATAAGCAGCTAAAGGATAAGCATGAAGATGTAAAATATGACATCAAAAACACAAAATGTGGGAGAAGGGAGTAAAAAACAAAGATCTTTTAGAATGCATTTAAACTTAAATGACATGTCAGTTTAAAACAAGTAAATATAATTATGGATCAGCATATATGAACTCTGTGGTAATCACAAATCAAAAACATACCATAGATATACTATTGTATAAGTAAAAAAGTGAAAAACAAAATTGATAAGCCTTTAGCTAGGCTCACCAAGAAGGAAAGAGAGAGGACTCAAATGAACTAAAAGGAAAGAACAAATGCTACTACTAAAGAAAACTGTCAAACCACAGTGAGGGAAACAAAAAGAAGTGAATAGAGAACTTAACTGGAAAATAAGTAATAAAATGGCCAAAATACATATTTGTCAATAATTACTTTAAATGATAATCGACTAAATGCTCCAATCAGAAGATCAGTGGCTAATGGGTAACAGAGTAAGACTCTTCAATGTGCCATCTACAAGAGACTCTTTTCCAGGCTAAAGGCACACACAGATTAAAAGTGAGGGAATATTTCATGCAAGTAAAAATGGCTAGAAAGTGGGGATAGCAATACTTACGTCAGACAAAATGGACTTTAAAAGAAATATTATAACAAAAGACTGAAAAGGACATTATATAATGGCAAAGGGATCAATACAAGAAGAGGACATTACACTTGTTGACATGTTCACTCAGTACAGGAGTATTGATAGTATTCGGTATAAAAGAAGAAGCTGACAATCATACAGTAATAGTAGTGGACTTTAAAACCCACAGACATCAGTGGACAGATAATCCAGGCAGAAAATCAGTAAAGCAACAGAGGTCCCAAATGACACACTAGACCAGTTGGACTTAATTGAGAACTACAGGACACTACGTCAAAAAAAAAAAAAAAACAAAACAAAACAAAACAAAAAAAAACCAGAATACACATTCTTTCCAAGTGTTCTTGGAATGTTCTTCAAGATCAATCACATATTAGACCACAAGACAAGCCTCAACAAATTTAAGGGGGTAGAAATTATATCAAGCATTTTTTCCAACCACAATGGTATAAAACTAGAAATTGGCTACAAAATGAAAAATGGGAAAAGAAAAACCACATGGAGACTAAACAACCTGCTACTAAAAGATCAATAGGTTGGGACTTCCCTGGTGACCCAGTAGCCAACACTCTGCACTCCCATTGAAGGAGGCCTGGATTTGATCCCTGGTTGGAAACTACTGTAGATGCTACATGCCACAGCTAAGAGTTTGCATGCTACAGCTAAAGACCACACGTGCTGCAATGAAGATCCAAGATGCTGCATGCAGACACTAAAAGATGCATGCAACCACAAAGAATGAAGATCCTGCCTGCTGTTACTAAACCCAGTGCATCCAAATAAATAAGTGAATAAATACCTTTAAGAAATGGATTAGTGACGAAACCAAAGAAGGTATCAGAAAATACCCCAAGACAAATAAAAATGAAAACACAACTTTCCAAAATCTATGGGATTCATCAAAGGCAGTTCTAAGAGGGAGGTTTATAGCACTATGTATGGGCTTTCCTCAAGAAACAAGAGAAATAGCAAATAAACAATCTAAACATATGACCTAAAAGAATGGGAAAAGGAAGAGGAAACAAATCCCAAAACAGCAGAAGAAGGAAATAATAAAGCTCAGAGAGAGGAAAAAAAAAATAAAATAGATATCAACAATAGCAAAGAATAGAAAAGATCAATGAAACTAAGAGCTGGTGTTTTAAAAAGGGTAAGCAAAATCGATAAGCCCTTAGCTAGGTTCACCAAGAAGAAAAGAGGATTCAAATGACCAAAACAAGAAATGAAAGAGAAGAAATAATAACTGATAACACAGTGACACATAAAATTGCAAGAGAATACTATGAGCAGCAAACTGGACAACCTAGAAGAGAATATTAGAAATATACAGCCTGCCAGCACCGAGCCAAGAAGAAGCACAGTTTGAGCAGAGTGATCACTAGAAGTGAAATTGAATTTGCAATAAAAAAAAAAAGTAGCTCTCAGAGAAGAATAGTCCAAGATTAGATAACTTCAAGGGGGAATTCTATGTACAAATACAGAAGAACCAATTCCTATCATACCTATTCCCCCAAATCATTCTATGAGGCCATTACTCTGATAGCAAAAGCATAACAAGACAATATAAAGCAAAATCTTCAATGGCCAATATCTTTGATGAATATAGATGTAAAAATATTCACAAGTCAATTTCAACCATATATCAAAAGAACCATACACTATGATCAAGTTGGATTTATACCAGGATTGTGACGGGGATTTAACATTTGTAAATCAACACTGCATAAACCAAAGGGAGGATAAAAATCACATCATCATCTCAATAGATGCAGAAAAAAAATATCATTTGACAGAATTTAACATCCATTCATGATAAAAACTTTCATCAAAGTGGGTACCCAGGGAACATATATCAACATAATAAAGCACCTTTGTGGCAAACCCACAGCCAACATCATACTTAATGATAAAAAGCTGAAAGCGTTCTTGCTAAATTCAAGAAGATAAAGATGTCCACTCTCCCTACTTCTACTTAGCGTAGAACTGAAAGGCATAGGGACAGCATTCAGACAAGAAAAGGAAATAAATGTAATCAGACTAGAAGGGAAGAGGTAAAACTGTCCTATTTGCAAATGAATTGAATGACTTTACATAGAAAACCCTAAGGTTTCTGCCCCCAAACTATTAAAACTAATAAATGAATTCAGTAAGGTTAAAAGATACAAGATTAGTATACAGGAATCTGTTACATTTATGTACATTAATAATGAAATATCAGAAGAAAATGAAAAATTCCATTAAAAATTGAATCAACAAGAATAAAATACCTAGGAATAAAGTTGTCCAAGGAGACAAAAGGCCTGTGTTCTGAAAACTATAAAACACTGATGAAGGAAATTAAAGATTATACAAACAAATGGAAAGATATTTAATGCTCTTGGATTGAAAGACTTAGTATTGTTAAAATGGCCATACTCCCCAAAGTAATCTACAGATTAAATGCAGTACCTATCAAAGTACCCATGACATATTTTTCACAGAACTAGAATGAATACCAAAATTCAACTAGAACCACAAAAGACCTCAAACTGACAAGGCAATCTTGAGAAAGAAGAAAGCTGGAAGTATTGCCCTCCCAGATTTCTGACTGTACTATAAAGCTACAATGATCAGAACTATAAGGTAATGGCACAGAAACACTCAGATGAATGAAACAGACCTGAGAACCCAGAAATAAATCAATGTACCTATGGTCAATTAATCTGTGCCAAAGGAGGCAAGAATATACCATGGATAAAAAATATCCATAAGTGGTCCTGGGAAAACTGGACAAAGTATAAGTAAAACAATGACATCAGAACACTCCCTCATATCATATACAAAAATAAACTGTATAATAATTCTTGCTAACTGTAAGAATGGAAACTGTAAAATTCTTAGGAAAGTACATAGGCATATGTACATAGGTACTTGTTTGACATAAATTGTAGCAGTATATTTTGAATCAGTCTCCTAAGGGAAAAGAAATATGGGCAAAAATAAATAAATGAAGCATAATTAAACTTAGGTTTTGCACAGCAAAGAAAACAATTGACAAAATGAAAATACAATTTATAGAATGGCCAAAAATATTTACAAAGGTGTAACTGACATGAGTTACATGAGAACAAGGAGTTCATATCCAGACTATATAAACAGCTCACATAATTCAGTATTAAAACAAATAGCCTAATCAACCAATGGACAAAAAACCTGCATTGGCATTTTTCCAAGGAGGCATGCAGATGGCTAACATGAACATGAAAAGATACTCAACATCGCTAATCATTCAGTTCAGTCGCTCAGTCATGTCCGACTCTTTGCGACCCCATTAATCGCAGCATGCCAGGCCTCCCTGTCCATCACCAACTCCCAGAGTTCACTCAGACTCACGTCCATCGAGTCAGTGATGCCATCCATCCATCTCATCCTATGTTGTCCCCTTCTCCTCCTGCCCCCAATCCCTCCCAGCATCAGAGTCTTTTCCAATGAGTCAGGTCTTTGCATGAGGTGGCCAAAGTACTGGAGTTTCAGCTTTAGCATCATTCCTTCCAAAGAACACCCAGGACTGATCTCCTTTAGAATGGACTGGCTAATCATTGGAGAAATGCAAATCAAAACTACAATGAGATGTTACCTCAGAATGGCCATCATCAAAAAGTCTATAAATAACAAATGTTGGAGAGCTCATGTACAAATGTGAGAGTAGGACAATAAAGAAGGCAGACTGCCAAAGAATTGATGCTTTTGAACTGCGGCGTTGGAGAAGACTGTTGAGAGTCCCTTGGACTGCAAGGAGATCCAACTAGTCCATCCTAAAGGAAATCAACCCTGAATACTCTTTGAAAGGACTGATGTGAACTGAAGCTCCAATACTTTGGCCACTTGGTGCGAATGGCTGACTCATTGGAAAACACCCTGATGTTGGGAAAGACTGAAGGCAGAAGGAGAAGAGGGCAACAGAGGATGAGATGGTTGGATGGCATCAACAATTCAATGGACATGAACTTGGGAGAACTCCAGGAGATAGTGAGTGACAGAAGCCTGCTGTGCTACAGTCCATGGGGTCCCAAAAAGTTGGACATAGCTTGACTCAACAATAACAACATGTCGAGAAAAAAGACCCTCATACACTATTGGTAGGAATGTAAATTGGTGCAGCCATTATAGAAAATAGCATGACTTTCCTCAAAAAAACTAAACACAGAACCATTATGAAAGTGAGTGAATGTCATTCAGTCGTATCTGACTCTTTGTGATCCCATGGACTGTGGTCCATGGAATTCTCCAGGCCAGAATATTGGAGTGGGTAGTCTCCAGGGGATCTTCCCAACCCAGGGATTGAACCCAGGTCTCCTGCACTGCAAGAGGACTCTTTACCAGCTAAGCCACAAGGGAAGCCCAGAGCCATTGTATGATACAGTAGTTTCATTCCTGGGTATAAATCCAGGAAAAAAATGAAAATACTAATTTGAAAAGATACCTTGGATATGCATCATTGTGTCCAAAATAGCACTACTTACCACTGTCTACCAAGACACAGAAACAGCCAAGTGTCTGTCAATAGGTGACTGGATTAATAAGAAGTGGCATAATATACAATGGAATATTATTCAGCTTAGAAAAAGAATGAGATTCTGCCACTGATAGCAACATATTTGGGCCTAGCAGAGAAGGCAATGGCAGCCCACTCCAGTACTCTTGCCTGGAAAATCCCATGGACGGAGGAACCTGGTAGGCTGCGGTCCATGGGGTCGCTGAGAGTTGGACACGACTGAGCGACTTCACTTTCACTTCTCACTTTCATGCCTTGGAGAAGGAAATGGCAACCCGCTCCAGTGTTCTTGCCTGGAGAATCCCAGGGACGGGGGAGCCTGGTGGGCTGCCATCTATGGGTTCGTACAGAGTTGGACACGACTGAAGCGACTTAGCAGCAGCAGCAGCATATGGGCCTAGGGAATATTATGCTTAATGAAGCAAATCATAGAGAAAGACAGTATTATTTATATGTGGAATCTAAAACATCATGCAAATGAATGTATATGCACAACAGAAACAGACTCAGGGACAGAGAATAGCTTTGTAGTTACCAGAGGGGAGAGGGAGTGGTGCAGGGACAAGTTTAGGATGCAGGACTAACAGGCAAACTACTATATATATAATAGACAAGCAACAAAGACATACTGCATCACACAGGAATTACACCCAGTGTTCCAAAAATACTGCATCACTACACTATATACTCGAAACTAATATAATACTGTAAACTCACTATACTTCAATTTAAAAAAAGAGTGCATGCTATGAACAGGACTCTTTGCCAGTGATGTTAGACTCTTGATCATTTGGCTGAAATATAGTTTTCATGCTGTAAAGTTACTCCTTCCCACCCTTTCCATAGTGTACTCTTTAAAAGGAAGTTACTGTGTGGCGCCCACACTTGGGCTGGGGGGCACGTTATGCTTTACTTATGAGTAGGAGGACATGCACAAATTATTTGGAGTTCTTCTATATAGGAGATGTGCCTGTTCCTCCTTATTTACTTATGCATTTAATAACATTTAATATCAGCATGGATTCATTGATACTGACTTTATATATTAGGCTGTAGCCCAGTAGTATGTTATTTAGTTTGTTGCTCTGATTGTTCCAGCTTTGGTCACTGACCTCTTTCAGTTGACTCTTGTGTCCCTTTGGCATGCTCATCACTTTGCTTTTTGAGCATTTCCTTACTTTCTGGCACTGTGGCATGCAGGCTCACTTTGTGTATTCTCTGCCCTCGCCCTGGAATCAGCCATTTTTCCTTCTATTGGAGAATTGGGTTGTAAACCAAGATCTGGGTGCTAGATGTTTCATTGCTACTGGGATGTCATTGCTTAAAGCAAACAATTTAGAAATATATGCACACACACACATATATGTTTACTAACATGTATATGTATACATGTCAGCAATCATGTCTATGTTTTATCCATCTGTGTCTCTTGTTAAATGTGAGTTAATACTGATGTCTCCAAGTCTAACCTGTATCACATTATTCATTCCAACCTCCTTGCTTGTGTATCTGTAACCTCCCAGTGTAATAATGGGAAACCTAGCTCCTACTGCCCGCTATCCATTTACCTATATGTTTAGTTCCAGTATACACATAAAGTGGTTTCAAAATTGGTAGCCTCTACTCTTATGAGATGGGGAAGGAAACGGCACCCCACTCCAGTACTCTTGCCTGGAAAATCCCATGGATGGAGGAACCTGGTAGGCTGCAGTCGGTGGGGTCGCAAAGAGTCAGACAGGACTGAGCGAAGACTTTCATTTTCACTCTTATGAGACTGGCTTCGATGGTGGCTCAGTGGTAGAGTCTGCCTACCAATTCAAGAGACGTGGGCTTGATCCCTGCATCAGGAAGATGACTTGGAGAAGGAAATGGCAACCCACGCCGGTATTCTTGCCTGGGAAATCCCATGGATTGAGGAGCCTAGTGGGCTACAATCCATGAGGTCACAAAGAGGCAGACACAACTTATTGACTAAACAGCAACTCCTGTGAGAAACACCTTTATCAACTACAATGCTATGCCTGTGTTCGGTTCATTTTATCTTTAACTTCGTAGTCTCCTCTCATTTCCAAAGTTACTTAGGTCAGCGCCTATTTCTCCTACCACTGCAGTGCTCTTTCATTCGTTATATAGAGAGATTCTTTTTTCCTGGTCTGAACTTAGTCTTGGAAACCCTGATTTTTCTTGTTACCTTCCTGTAATGATCTCAGATACCTCTGAGAGTTACCTGATAGTGCCATAAAATTGAATACAGAAATGGTGCAAGGGAATAGGAGAGATATAAATGGAGAATCAATCATTAGAGAAAGAACAGTTAGCAGTTAAAAAAGAAAATAAAAATGTTTCAAGTCCCAACCTCGTTTGCCTCTCCCCTAAGTAGCTGCGTCACTAGAAACTCACCGAAGTCTGTTGTCCTTGGGTTTCTGGTATAACTGGGTCCAGTTTCTCTGGATTGTCAAGAGAATTAAATTGGAAAAAAGAGCATGGGAGTGTAAATGCTATAATGAACTTTCAAGTATAATTGTTACATGAAAAAAAGGTAAATTCAAAACTGGCAAGGAGCGCTCACGTCAAGGATGCTTCATGCAACTGATTCTAGTAACCCTATGCCCACAGCTGCGATTCTGTGTGTGTGTATGAATTTGCTAGTATTTCTTCTTTCAAGAGAACCTAAGGTGTCTTTTGAGTACGCTGGTCTTTTCAGATTACCTCTCAGTCTCTCTAACAAGCATTTGGGAAGACATCCTGAGTCAGCATTTTAAGAATTTGCATGTTGTGCGAGGTCATTTGGACTGTTTCACTTACTTTGCTTCTACTCTTAACACACCTGTAATTAAGGTACTTTTTCCCGCTTGATGACAACCTAGATCTATTTACCATATCCTTAGGGTGTTCTCTTGTTCTGCTGCTGCTGCTAAGTCGCTTCAGTTGTGTCCGACTCTGTGCCACCCCATAGACGGCAGCCCACCAGGCTCCCCCATCCCCGGGATTCTCCAGGCAAGAACACCGGAGTGGGCTGCCATTTCCTTCTCCATTCAGGTGTAACTAAAAACCTTAACGGGACTTAAAATCAGAGGGACTAGGTATGAGCTTTGGGTGGGCCACTGTTGCTTGGAAGGATATATGAACGTGAAGAACTCGTTTGCTATGTGGAAGCAGTCAGGTCCAGCAACCTGCCAGCAGAGCCAGTGGAGAGGAGCAAGGTAGGCAGAGCCTCTCGCTAGGGCCCATGTCTGTCCTGTCCATTTCCAGGGGTGCCATTTCTATGTATTTCAAGGAGAATAAAACCCCTAGAACAGGGCCGTGTGTCTTCTTCAGAGATGGAGCCTGTTTCATGTTAGTAGAGGTGAGAAAACACATTTAAAAAAACACAGACACACTCACCAAAATCTCTGATTACTGTCCTTCCTGAGGTTTGATGGTTGATGATTTTGTAGTATATTTCACTCCACTTCATCTAATGTTTTTCTCTTCTTTAAAATATACGATAACAGTGGTATGTGAACATTTTTGAATCGGTGCTACTTTTGGAGAACATGCCACTGCCCACACCCAGGGCAGGTGAGGGCTTTTATCTAAGCTGGAGTCTCCTCTTTGCAGAATGAACTGGATAGGATGAAACAAGAGCATTTTGTGAAGAGCAACTCCTTCTGTGTTAGTGGCTTATGCTGAGCTGACCCAGCTTTCCATTCATTAATATCCTTAAGCTTCACAAATAAAATAGCAAGACCACAAATTCTTCATACCGACATCTCTCTTGGTTGATTTCATGTGTTTACCTTCTCTCTATGCAGTGTTTCATCATAAATACCTGTTGTACTTTGATAACTACATTAAAATGAAGATGTTTGTAGCAATTTATTTATACAGCTGTTTACTTTCTTTCATCTCAGCAGAATCCATAAATAAAAATGTCTTTTCCTTCAAGCAGTTGACTTTAAAAACACTCATATTTGAGAAAACCTGCAAAAGAATATGCTATCTTTATGATTTATTAAAAGTAGATAAATGAGAAGTTAACAAATATCTTTCCACCTACTATCATGAACTAAAGAGGGAAAATATGTCAACTGGTATATAGATGTCAAGAAATGGTAGAGAATTATAGTTTTTATGACTTGAGATCTTTTTCAGACAAATGGGTGGAGACAAATATTGTTTGTATTTTGTGATTTATTTTACTAGTAAAGTCCTATCTATATAGCACAGCTTAAAGTGCAGATTTGAATTAGATTGTCTGCTGTAGACAAGCTGTGTAATTTAAACTGTGAGGTGAAATTTTGAGTTGAAATCTCTAGCTTGTGTTAAGACAGAAGGCGTCTTAACTGAGAACTTTCTATTAACAATAAAGACTTTGCTTCAGATTGTTTGCATCCCAGGTCTCCTGGAATAGACCTCGAACAATCAATACATCTCAATTTCAAACATTCCCTCCCATTCTCTCTGTGTGTATTCTTCATTAGAACATATATCCCTATTTGTTCAGAGAACATAGTTACCATATATGTTGTATAATCTAAATAATATCTCTACATCTTAGTTCTCTCTTAGAGTGCACCATTTACTAACATCAGGATTTGTCATTTTATTTGTTTTGATGAAACCTAGCTTGAAATGGTGCAGGGTTTCCTAAACTGAGCTTTCCAAGATACTGTTTCCCAAAATGTTAGTTAGTTTTATACAGAATGAATTATGTGACTATTTAAGAATAGTCAATGGGGTTGAATACAATTAAATCCTTTTTTCTTGCATATTTCCAGAACTGTTGATATGACACTGTGAATCTCCAAGAGGAAAATATAAATTCAATGTTTCCCAAATATTTATGTGGAAATTCCTTTTTTAATGCCATAAATTATGCTTCTCCATCCTCTGTTGGATCCATCGGCAAAGCAGGAGACCCCGGTTCAATTCCTGGGTCTGGAAGATTTGCTGGAGAAGGGAAAGACTACCCACTCCAGTATTCTCGGGCTTCCCTTGTGGCTCAGCTAGTGAAGAATCCACTTGCAATGTGGGAGACCTGGATTCAATACCTGGATTGGGAAGATCCCCTGGAGAAGGGAACGGCTACCCACTCCAGTATTCTGACCTAGAGAATTCCACGGATGGTATAGTCCAATGGGGTCGCAGAGTCAGACATGACTGAGCGACATTTAATTCACTTCATTTTCAGTTATCTATGGCTATATGATACCCACACCCCTGATGCCGAGCAATTTATGATTGTCTCTCGCAGCTTGTGCTTGACTGAGCTGGGTGATTCTTGCTTGAGGTCTCTTGTGTAGATTCGGTCAGAAGAGACTGGGATTCTGAGTACCTGCAGGGTTGCCTGACTGGACATTTATATGATTGGTAGTTGCTGGCTGGGAGCTCAGCTGTGATTGCCAACAAGAGTTCTTGCCCACGTCCTGTCTGCATGTCTTTGGGTTCTCATCAGAATTCTGTGACAGAGTATTCCCACAGGGAGCACCTGGCAAATGAACATCACAAGAGACCTAGAAGGAAGTGTCAGGCTTCTAATATTCAGGCTAGGAAATGTCAGAACATCACTCTGCTAAAACTTCTTGGTTGGCCAAGGTACCAGACCAATCCAGATCCAAGGAGAGAGGGGTTAGACTCTAATATTAGATTCGCAGTGTTGTATTGGTTTCAAGTGTACAGGAAAGTGATTCGGAATATGTATATATATCCCCTTCATGGATCACAGCCTTGTTGTGGTGAAGGGGCATGGGTAACTCAATGAAGCCATGAGTCATGCCATGCAGGGCCACCTTGCAAGGAGATAAAACCAGTCCATCCTAAAGGGAATGAACCCTGAATGTTCAGTGGAAGGGCTGATGCTGAAGCTGAAGCTCTGATACTTATGCCACCTGATGTAAAGGGCCATCTCGCTGGAAAAGATCCTGATGTTGGGAAAGATGGAGGGCAAAGAAGAGGGAGTGGCAGAGAATGAGATGGTTAGATAGCATCAGTGACTAAATGGACATGAATTTGAGCAAACTCTGGGAGATAGTGAAGGACAGGGAAGCCTGGAATGCTATAGTCCATGGGTCACAAAGAGTCGGACATGACTTAGAAAATGAACAACTGTATAGTGTGTGTGAGTATGTGTGTGTGTATCCTTTTCTAGATTCTTTTCCCTTTTAGGTTATTACAAAATATTTATATAGTGTCCTGTGCTATACAGTAGATCTTTCTTGGTTATTTATTTTATATAGTGTGTGTATACCAACCCTTAACTTATAATTTAAACCTACCCCACCTTTCCCTCGTAGTAACCATAATTTTGGTTTCTATGTCTGTGCGTCTATTTCTGTTTAGTACATAAGTTCACTTGTATCATTTTTAAAAGATTCCACATATAAGCAATGAATCATGTGATATTTGTCTTTCTCTTTCTGCCTTACTTCACCTAGTATGATATTCTCTAGGTCCATCCATGTTGCTAAAGATACCATTTTCATTTATTTTTTATGATTGGGTAATATTCCATCATATATATGTACCACATCATTATCCATTCATCTGTTGATGGACATTTTGGTTGCCTCCGTATCTTGGCTATTGTAAGTAATGCTGCAATGGAATTGGCCACATGTATCGTTTTGAATTATAGTTTTTTACAGATACATGCTCAGGAGTAGGATTTCTAAATTAATGTTGCTCTATCTTATGGAGAAATCTCCATAAGATAGTTTTAGATAGTTTTACTGTTGTTTTAAAATTACAAATAGGGTTACCAGCTGAAATACAGGATGCCTAGATAAATTTGAATTTCAGTTAAATATCAAACAATTTTTTTTTAGTGTGGATAGGTCCCAAATATTACATGGGGGTATGCTTTTTGAGAAGGGGCTATTTCAAATTCAGGTTTAATGTTCTGTACTTTTATATGCTAAATCTGACAGCACTATCTACAGATAATATTCTCCTTCACTGCCAGTATTATCACTGGACTCCTGCCCTTCCCTCCCTCCTTTCATATTGTTACCCCATTGAGCCATTGAGTTTGGGGGAAAAATTGATATAACAAAATCTTAGGTTTTAGAACAAGAGTGATTTGACTTCAGATCCTGGCTCTTCCATGTATGAGCCTTGTAAAAGTCATTTAATTTCAGTAAGCCTCAGTCCCTTCCCCTGTTGGGACTGGTCATAATTACCTGGAGGATTTGCTAGGTGCTTAGGGTGGACTTCCCTGGTGGCTCAGATGGTAAAGCGTCTGCCTATAAAGCGGGAGACCTCGGTTCAGTCCCTGGGTCAGGAAGAGCTCCTGAAGAAGGAAATGGTAACCCACTCCAGTATTCTTGCCTGGAAAATCCCATGGATGGAGGAGCCTGGTGGGCTACAGTACATGGGGTCGCAAACAGTCAGACACGACTGAGCGACTTCACTCACTCATTAGGGGAGATGAAGTGTGTGACGCATGTAACCTGGTCATTTGAACATAACAAGCATGAAATAAAAGGTAACCATGCCTACTGTTGTCCCAGAGAAAGGAGAGCAAGAGGGGAGTGCCCTGTGCTTTGCAGATGCTGTGCATTTGCTGAGGAATGTCAACAGGTGAGGGTTTTGTTCTAATTCTTGCAAAAGAATTAGAAGTGGGAGTTGAAAGACTGGTTTAGTCTTGATGTGGAAGAGAAATTGTCAATGATGACAGCTGTGCTGTCAACACTAACTGATCCATGTAATAGACCTCTGTTATATAATCCTTCCAAATTACCTACTAATGACCTTTTAACTTTGGTTTTATTTGCTTGCATATTTATACTTCTATGTAGACTGTTACCTAAAAGTTGTCAATTATAGCATATTTGACTGTAGGAGTCAATTTCATAATCGTTATTCTGGTTAACCTCACCAAGACAAATTTGAAGGTGTGTTAAATCTGAAAGAATGCCATGAAAAATTTTCTTGCATGAATCTTGTACATACAGGGGAATATTCTGTGAAAAATACTGTGGTATTCTCTCTAAATGAGATATGGTTAGCTCCAGTACTTTTGTCACAGCTGGGGAAGTTGAGACTCAAACTGGCCACAAGACTTGTTGACAGTCACCAAGCCAAGAGAGGTAGATATGGCCCTGCCTCCTCACTCATTGTCCCCAGGCTCATATGGATCAACCACGGGCTGCCTCCTGAGAGATCTGTTCCAGTCTCAACGATGTTAACATCCCAAAGTCCTCCTTTCTCTCCTTTCCTTTATTCGTCTTGGAGGCTTCCCCTCCTTGATTAGTTAATTCTCGTTTGCAGTTCCTCAAGGCCGTGCCCAGAATCTTCTCTTCCATCCCCCAAACCTTTTATTTTCATCACGGGAACAGCTCAGCTCCTACCATAGTTCTGGGGTCGCGCAGCTTTTCTCTGGCCACTTCACAAGTGCATCTTTATATTTATTGGTTTAGATGTATTTTCATAGCTTTCTGTTTGTTTTTACTCACCAGAAGACCCTTAGTGCTTTATGCCTGGTAAGTAAAAAATAAGTGAATGAATGAACCCAGATTGTATGACCTAAAATCTGTTTTTTCCATTTTCTATTCTCCTCTCGAAAGACTTCATTTTGCACATGGGGGGGGGGGACTGAAATTCAGAGAGGTTAAAGAGTTTCTCCAAAGTCACACAGCACTCAGAAGCTGGGTCTACTCACTCAAAGGCTAGGCTCTGCCATTTCAGCTCAGCTATATGGCAGAAACTGGTCACAGGGATGCTAATTTTCCTTGCTGATAAAGGAAAGAACATTTTGAAGAAATGGATCTTCCTATGTTAGTTCAAGTCATCTCTGCCCTTTACAACCTGTCAGAATCCAAAGTTTTTATCTGTACTAATTCCTCTGTACTTTTCTGTTTTTCCTTCTGTTTCTACAATGATTCAGCATTTTCATCACTTTTTTTTATCTTTAGTTTATCTAAAAAATGTACCTTTAACAATAAAATATTACAGTTCATTCAAATGTAATAGACTTCCTAGAGATTCCATATGCCTAAGATTTGAAGTTGTATGTTGAAATGCCAAAAATATTAGTGAAATGCTATAAAGCTAATAGCTTTTCTAAAATTCCACAGAAAAGAGTCCTCTTTCCATGCTAGAGTCTACACATATGCTGTGGTGGTGGTGTGTTGAGTGGTACCTTTTTTTTACTGATTGACAGAATAAATAGAGTCTAAAGCCAAGATAACCCACCCCAAGTGACTAAATGCATGTTAAACTTAGCCAAGAGTAGAGACCCTTGCCATTTTAAAACTTTTCACTTCCTCTTTTTTCGGTGGTGGTGGTAGGGGTGTAGCAGGGTAGTGTGGGCTGGCAAGGCAAGCAGAAGGGAAAGGGAAAACACAGCATGCATGAGAGATGGTGGGGGAAAGTCAGACATATTTCCATTCTGTTACAAATTCATACAATTCTTGACTGATGGAGCTAAGAGAATGCTTAAAAACTCTCATCTTCCTCTGTCATTTTTTAGATGAAACATTGCAAAGTCCAGAGAAGTTATATAACTTACTTAGGCTCACACAGTTAGTTAATAGAAGAATTAACTAACTCTTCTATAGAACAGTTAAGGTCTTTGATGTCCATTCATCTTTAAGGCTCTTCCCCTCATAAGAGGCTCCCTTCATAGCTCAGTTGGTAAAGAATCCGCCTGCCATGCAGGAGACCCCGGTTCCATTCTTGGGTCAGGAAGATCGCCTGGAGAAGGAATAGGCTGCCCACTCCAGTATTCTTGGGCTTCCCTTGTGGCTCAGCTAGTAAAGAGTCCGTCTGCAATGTGGGAGACCTGGATTCGATCCCTGGATTGGGAAGATCTCCTGGAGAACCCACTCCGGTATTCCGGCCTGGAGAATCCCATGGACTGTACAGTCCATGGGGTCACAAAGAGTCGGACGGGACTGAGTAACTTTTGCTTTCAGTTTCACTTCTCCCCTTCAATGTGAAGCCTTCTGTGAGTCACCCAGGTAAGGCGTACCCTCAACACTGTCTTGCACCCCTGTCTATACCCACAGTGTTGCAGATACCTTTTTTCCTACCTGTCTGGTTCTCCCTCTGCCCTTGGGCTCCATGTGCTCATGAATCAAGTAGCAGAGAGGGAAGAAGGTGATTTGCTTGTTTGCTACTATGGTGCAGACTCACTTCCTTTTATCTTAATCCAGGCCCCTTTCGCCAAAGGGATCTCCCAAATGGCTCCTTTGTTGTCGCTCAGGAGCTTCCTTTTTTGCTGTTTGTAAGATCCAGTGTGCTTCCATGGCTACTGCTTTGCTATCACTGCTGCTGCTAAGTCACTTCAGTTGTGTCCTACTCTGTACGACCTCATAGACAGCAGCCCATGAGGCTCCCCCGTCCCTGGGATTCTCCAAGCAAGAACACTGGAGCAGGTTGCCATTTCCTTCTCCAATGCATGAAAGTGAAAAGTGAAAGTGAAGTCACTCAGCTGTGTTCCACTCTTCACCACCCCATGGACTGCAGCCTATCGGTCTCCTCTGTCCATGGGATTTTCCAGGCAAGAGTACTGGAGTGGGGCACCATTGCCTTCACTTTGCTATCACACCTGGCATCATTTCCTGGTCTGTTACTCAAGCACTGGTTGTTCTGAAGTAGGTTGTTTACTCTTTTGAGTATTGATTTTCTCTGTTCTGCGAAATGGGTATAAAAACAGCTGTATTTCAAGATCTTCATTCAGACTCTCGGGTAAAGGAGAAAGAAAGCCCCTCAGTTCTGGCCTTGCCTTTTGCCCTTTTTCTGTTTGTTCCTGGTAGGACAAGACTGAACTGGTATGGCAGTGGGCAGAAAGGATGCTTCTTTAAGGACTCAGTGAGTGATTTCAGTTGTTGTTCTGTTGTTCTGTTATTTGCTTCTGATCCTTAAACTTTTATCTTTTGTTTATTTTAAGTTATCTAGAATTTTCTGTTAATAAGATTGATTACATTGATGGATTTTTGAATGTTGAACCAAACTTGCATGCCTAGACTAAATCCTGCTTGGTTGTGGTATAGAATTCTTTTTATGCAGTTTTTGAGTCATTTGCTAATATTCATAAGGAAGTTCACATATATGTTCATGATCTTAATTATTTGGATACTAGTCATTTGTTTCCTTGTAATAGTTATCTGGTTTCAGTTTTAGGATAATGACCTCATAGAATTATTTCTTGTTTCTATTTTTTGAGAGAGAATTGGTATAATTTCTTTTTAAGTTTTTGGTAGAATTTGCCAGTGAAACCATTTAAGCCTGACACTTTTTTTTTTTTGGAAAGCTATTAAATATTGATTCAGTAAAAAAGTACATATAGGGCTATTCAGCTTATTTATTTCTCCTTATATGAGTTCATCTGTTTTATCTAAATGGCCAAAGTTGTGACCATAGGGTGTTTTGTAGTAAGTATTCCTCTGTTACCATTTTAATGTCTATGAGATCAGTTGTGATGGTATTTCATCCATTTTTGACACTAGCAATTTGTGTTGCTTTTATTCTTGGTTAGCCTGGCTAGGGAGAAGGCAATGGCACCCCACTCCAGTTCTTGCCTGGAAAATCCCATGAGCGAAGGAGCCTGGTCTGCTGCAGTCTATGGGGTCACGAAGAGTTGGACACAACTGAGTGACTTCCCTTTCACTTTTCCCTTTCATGCATTGGAGAAGGAAATGGCAACCCACTCCAGTGTTCTTGCCTGGAGAATCCCAGGGACAGGGGAGCCTGGTGGGCTCCCGTCTATGGGATCACACAGAGTCGGACACGACTGAAGTGACTTAGCAGCAGCAGCCTGGCTAGAGGTGACTTTGGATGGTGTTTCCATGCACTTTTGGTATCATCTTAACCAGAAGATTTTGATACACATTTTTTTTTCATTCGGTCTTTACAACATTTTTCTTGGTCAGATACTCTTATTACTATTTTATAGATGAAGAAACAGGGAGCCAAATCCTTTTTTATAAGAAGGGAGAAGAATATCACAGGTGTTATAGGGATTTTTCTGTGCCTTAAAGTAGTCTTTGATTGCCTTCCCACCTAATCTCTGCTTGTAGCATTGGAGACCTCTACTGTGTTGGCTGGACCATCCTAGAGAAGGAGATAGAAATGAAACAGAGTGGCTTAGTGCTGGCAGAGCATTGTCTTTCAGTTCCACTGAAATTAAAATGATGGTGGTGACCCTAGTTTTATTACTCTTAAATAATTTTTAATTAAGGGTTCATTCCATGCACAGCTGGTTGCATCATACAAACATGCTCTATGCTCTCTCTTGCCGCTGCTTCTCAGTGAGGGTAAGGGACATTTTCTTGTTCAGCAGTGCAACCACAGTGGGGCAAGAGACATCTTCGTTCTTAGTTTTACTTCTTCAGCTAAATTACATGGATAGTATTCTACTGGGAGGGCATTTTGCTGTCACTTGCTAAATAGAAAAGCCCAGGTAAGTATGCGAACCTTGTTTGACATTTATGAGCAATGTGGGCAATTTCAGGAAATGCAGTAGGTAGTAAAGACAGTTCCATAAAAGGTGGCTGGCTGACAGTTTAACCAAAATACAATGCCTTGTGGTTTATGACAATTTTCTCTAACAGGAACAGATATTGAATTTATTTCAAAAGTGGCTCGAGTGTCCTCCTTTTGCTTCCAAGGCATTTCCACTTTTTGAGAAGCACACAGTAGAAGAGAAAAATACTTCAGGCCATAAAATGAGGATATTGCATTTGTGTGTGTACATGCTGAAGGTAGGGGGCTTAGTTCAGTGTGCTATTGACTTCCTCTAGACAGGTTGACAGGCTGCATTTTATCACTGTGATGACTGCAAACTCACTGCCAGTGCAGACTTTGTTAATGAAAAGAAAAAGGCAGTGATTTAAGGAAATTTATTTGATTTCAATAAGCAGCTCATGGGCATTTCCCTCTACAATATTTTAAGCAAATATGCCATTAAAGACTTGCAGCCCATTCTCAGCACAACTTCTTTCATTCCTCTTTTTAAATTAAGTTATAGAATAGCAAAATCTCATCACCTACTTTAAAATTCTCTCAGGCATTTTAACTAAAATAAGAACAATTTCACTTGCTGCTTCAATGGGCTGCTGTATGATGAGAGGAAAGAATCAGGGTATGTTTTCATACTGTTTCTGCCACAAATTAACTGTACAGCCTCTGCAAATAATGTATCTTCCTGACATCTAAGTCCTTATTTTTTAAGTGGAGATTAAAATACCTGTTAATATTTATATCACAGGGTTGCAATGGAGATAAAGTGAGATAGTACATTTGCAGAATAGTCCCTTCTGATTCTACAAGGCTCTCTGGCCCAGTTTGCATGTATGTGGCATATTTTGTGAGTATAAATTTTGTTTCTAAAATGTTTTAGAATTCCTATATTTGGATAGATGTGGGCATGTTGTTGACACAGCATTAAGTTCTATGAATATCATTACTTGGCCCTTATCTATTTCATTTCCTCCATTTTAGCATGTAGAACTGAGACATAAAAATATGCTAGTGTGTGTGTGTACATATGTGTACACAGAGGTGAGGTATGATTCAATGTTTTCTTCAGAACAGTCAGATCCCCAAACAATAGAAACTTTACAAGAGAAGGAAGAACAAATAATACCTTAGAATATTGTGGTATCTCATTGTGGTTTTGATTTACATGTAGTCAGATCATGATTTTTTTTTCATTTTTTTAAAAAAAATCCATTCTACCAAGCAGTGCCTTTTAATTGGAGTGTTTATTCCATTTACATGTAATGAAATTGCTATGTGGTAATACTTATGTTTTCCATTTTTCTATTTATTTTCTCTATGCCTCATGTCTTTTTTGTTCTTCTTGTTCTGTGTTTCCTCTTTCACTGCCTTCTTTTGTATTCTGATTTTCTAGTGTATCACTTTAATTCCTTTGTCATTTATTTTATTGTATATATCATTTTCCTAGTGACTGCCCTAGGAATTATGATCAACGTATTCATTTATACAGTCTAATCATATTAACACAAACTTTTTAAAAACCTTTGTTCCTAAATGGCCCTAGTTTCTCCATCAGCCCTGCTGCTATTATTGTCATGCAAATTGCATCTTCTTTCTTTATAGGCTCATCTACACAGATTTATAAGTATTGCTTTATGCAGTTTTCTTTTCATCAGTTAGGAAGAAAAAGTACTATAAATAATACATACATTATAGAATCTTTCATATTTATCTATTTAGCTCTCTCTACTGCTGTAATTTACTTATTTATGTGGATTTAAGTTACTGTCTAGTGTTCCTTCATTTCTTCCTTTAGTATTTATTGTAGAGCAGGTATTTTAATGACCACTTCTCTCCATTTTTGTTTACATAGAAATACCTTAATTTCTCCTTAGCTTTCAAAGGATAATTTTACTGGATGTAAAAGTCTTGTTTC
Source organism: Neotragus moschatus (assembly GCA_006410615.1). NCBI lineage: Eukaryota > Metazoa > Chordata > Mammalia > Artiodactyla > Bovidae > Neotragus > Neotragus moschatus. Next base: position 25,357 of record SJYA01002670.1, read on the forward strand.
TGTAGAATTGCTGCTTCAGCTCTTGGTTGATAGCGTTTTTATTTCAGCACTTTGAATGTATCAGCTCACTACCTATGGTCTTTATGATTTCTGATGAGAAATTAGTTATTAATCTTATTGAGGAGCACTTGTATGTGATGAGTACATCTTTCTTGCAGCTTTTCAAGAATCTCTTGTTGTTTTCACAGTTGATAGTTTGATTACAGTGTACTGAAAAGCTGTTTTCCCTGGAAGAATTCTGAATTAGGTCAAATGAAAGCTGATTCTATGAGAATTCCTTTCCAGGGAACGGACAGCCAGGTCAGAAAACGACAGTTCTCTGGGACTTGGGCACTAGAATAGCTTCATCCTTGTTACAACACTTTCAGAATGTTAGTTTTCACTCATTGTGAGGGTGTTGGTTTTTCAAGGCTACTGCAGTGTTGGAAAAGGGGGATAGAAGTAGACAAGTTGGAATCCTGCAGGTTATCTGTTCTTACTGAGATTCAGCCATTTCTCTTGGATGTATGTTTTCTAGAGTGTTGCAAGCCTTTGATTAATTTCCAGAGCTCTGAAAAGGTGATTTCTGACAATGTCCCCCGTGTCCTCAGTGCTTCTGTAGAGGAAAGGGTTTTTGGAGTCCTCATTTCTCTGTCTCACTGGTAGCACTTCCTGATGCTTTACAGAGGATAAAGCTGCATATCCTCTTGAAGCTTTTTCTGTTGGAATACCATCTAAGCAAAGGAAGGTATATTATTCAGGATAATCTAATGATTCAGCTTTCCAGGAAGCAGAGCCAGAGATGAGAATTCCTGTTCAAGTAATTTATTAAGGAAGGGCTCCCAGGAGACACCACTGAAATGCTGAGTGGAACTGCCCAAACAAGGGCAAGAAACTCAGGAAAGAGTATGATTTTAGACCATGTCCCAGCCTCAGCTTCGTCTTTCAGAGCCTCTCTGGACTATACCATGTCTCACTGTTTATATCTCCTTGAAACAAGGGAGGTCGTTGATATAAACTGAATTGTGTCCCCCTAAAAATTCAGATTTTGAAGACTTAACTTCTCAGTACCTCAGAATGTGACTATGTTTGAAGTTAATGTCTTTACTTACCATGTGCTGTGCATGCGTGCATGCTAAATTGCTTCAGTTGTATCCAAATCTTTGTGACCCCTTGGACTGTAGCCCACCAGTTCTCTTTGTCCATGGGATTCTCCAGGCAAGAATATTGGTGTGGGCTGCCATGCTGTCTTCCAGGGGACCTTCCTGACCCAGGGATCAAACCCACGTCTCTTACGTCTTGTGCATTGGCGGGTGGGTTCTTTACCACTAGCACCACCTGGGAAGCCCATTATGACCCAGCAGTCCCACTACTGGGCATATACCCCGAGAAAACCGTAATTAAAAAAGACACATATACCCCCGCCATGTTCATCACAGCCCTATTTATACTGGCCAGGACATGGAATCAACTTGGATGTCCATTGATAGGTGAATGGGTAAAGAAGTTATGGTACATATAAACAATGGAATATTGTTGTTGTTTAGTCACTAAGTCTTGTCTAACTCTTTGTGACCCCATGGACTGTAGCCTTCCAGGCTTCTCTGTCCATGGAATTTCCCAGGCAAGAATACTGGAGTGGGTTGCCATGTTCTCCTCCAGGGAATCTTCCCAACCCAGGGATCAAACCCATGTCTCTTGCACTGCAGGTGGATTCACTGAGCCACCTGGGAAGCCCACAGTGCAGTATTACTCAGCCATAACAAGGAATGAATTTGAATCAGTTGTAATGTGGTGAATGAACATAGAACCTGTTATACAGCATGAAATCTCAGAGAGAGAAAACCAAATTAATGAATATGTATGGATTCTAGAAAAATGGTACTGGTGAACCTATGGATAGAGCAGGAATAGTGACACCGCCATAGAGGATGGACACAATGGGGTAAGGAGAGGGTGGGATGAACTGAAAGACTAGCACTGACTTATACACACGACCATCTATAAAGGAGATAGCGGGAAGCTACTGTATGCAGGGGTCTCTTCCCAGCACTCTGTGATGACCTGGAGTGGTGCACTGATGGGTAGAGTGGGAGAGAGTCTCAAGAAGAAAGACATGTCTGTGTACTTATGACTGGTTTGTGCTGTTGTACAGCAGAAACCAACACAACAGTTTAAAGGAGTTCGGTTCAGTTCAGTTCAGTCGCTCAGTCGTGTCCGACTCTGCGACCCCATCAATTGCAGCACTCCAGGCCTCCTTTTCTATTGCCCTCTAATTAAAAAGAAAAAAAAATTAGTATGAGATCACATGGGTGGGCCCCAGTCCGATATGACCAGTGTCCTCCTAAGAAGAGATCAGAACACATACACACACACACACACACACACACACACACACACACACAAAATGAAGACCACGTGAAGACACAGGAAGAAGGGAAACCAAGGAGATCAGCCTCAGAAGAACCAGCTCTAATGACATTTTGATTTTTGGCTCCTAGCCTCCAGGATTGTGAGAAGATACATTTCTATTGTTGATGGCATCTAGGCTGTGGTACTTTGTTATAGCAGCCCTAGCCAGCGGACACAGGAGTTTTCGTATTCCTAACCTGTTGATCATGTGTCAAATACTGCCTAAGGAGGGTGTCAGTTTTCAAGCATTTGCAGCTCTGTGGGCTTGTGTACAAAACACTTTTATACTCCAAGGGTAGTCCTTTCAAAGAAAGTTGCAAGAGTTACCTTTACCACCAAGAGTGCGCAGGGGGGAATCTGGGGGAAAACTTCACAGCACTGAAGAGTGGAATCAGGGGATCTGAGCAGAGCATGGAAAATGTCCACTCCAGGGATATGGTTACAAACAAGAGAAATCAACCATTAGTGGTTTAAGCAGGAAATAAGCAAATTAAAACACTGACTCAGTCTCAGTTTCTAGAAAGCTAGAGAAATAGGTGCCATGATCGCAGGGTGATGACCTGTGTCCTGTATCACCAATCAGAACGGGTCAAGTGAAGATACCATGGCAGACACTATTAATACTGGACGTCAGGTTAGGGGTAGTGTTAGGGTTGTTGACTTATGACAATGGGTTAAAATTGTTGACCAAGAACCAATAAGTTGTGAAGGAAGCAGGTGATGTGCATTCCCTTTGCTGTTGGTATTCTGAGCCACTGCACATTCCCTAAGTGACTGAGTTCCTCCTCACTCACAGTTGGGCATGACTTGGGCATATTCTTGTGTTTTCTTGACAATTCTTTCAGCTTTGCCTTCTCCTCCCATTTTTTTCCTCTGGATAAAAGCATCAGGTCCTTCAGGCAATTCTTTGTGTATCTTCAAGGATAATCTCTTTTCTCTGTCTCTTATAGGGAAGCAGGTGTCTTTCACCTGTGCTTATCTCTGGTGTTAGGTTGTTTCTTGTTGCTGCAAATATTGTCACTCTTTTCCCCCCATGTAGTGATTTTCCTCTTTAGAAAAGGAAAATAAGACTATAAATATGTGTCTGTCTTCAGATGTTTGGAGGTTTTACTGACTTAGTGATTCCTGCCAGTTTCAGAGGAGCAGACTGGTCTCAAATTCCTCTCTTCTCAATTCATCATTTCAAGGTCTCCTCCAAAATCATGTCCTTTCCTTCTCCATCACTGATGCAATTGTCTCATATCATGTCAGAAAGCTAGGAGAAATGTTTCCAACATTCAACTCCAATTGAAGGGACTCCTCTCCTTAGAAGTTTCATGAGATCTTTACATTCCCATAATAGGGGAAAGATTTAGGTATATCTGCTGTTGTTGACATTTTGTTGTTAATGGAATCACTCATGTCTACCAACATAGATAAGGTGAATAATATATTTATGTAAAACTACCTATCAAGGGAAAAGGTAAAAGTGAAAAAAAATTATTTTCTGGTAGTCCTAACTAACCAACAAATGTGAAGAGTATTTTTGGCCATGTGTTGTGCTGTACTGAGTTTAGTCACTTCAGTTCAGTTCAGTTCAGTTGCTCAGTCGTGTCCAACTCTTTGCGACCCCATGAATTACAGCATGCCAGGCCTCCCTGTCCATCACCAACTCCTGGAGTTCACTCAGACTCACGTCTATCGACTCAGACTCATGTCTATCGACTCACATCTATCGACTCTATCCAGCCNGAGTGGGTTGCCATGCCCTCCTCCAGGGGATCTTCCCAACCCAGGGATCAAACCCAGGTCTCCTGTATTACAGGTGGATCCTTTACCATCTGAGCCACCAGGGAAGCCCTTGTTAACTATAATGGCGCCTAAACCTGGAAAAGAAATAGAAAGATATACCAACTAAAGGATATTTGATTCCACATCCTTATCACATATGCAGGGATACCAGCAATGTTCTGTGTTTGTAACAGACCCTAAATAAGTTAAAGATACTAACCTGAGTAGATGTAGACATAGATTGAATCAGTTATGTAAAAATGAACAATTTGAATAAAATGAATCAGATACCAAAGATGTGGCGCCTGAAACTGTTAGAGTGTTGATATGGAGAATGCTGGTCCAGTAGTGTAGANTGTTTGTAACAGACCCTAAATAAGTTAAAGATACTAACCTGAGTAGATGTAGACATAGATTGAATCAGTTATGTAAAAATGAACAATTTGAATAAAATGAATCAGATACCAAAGATGTGGCGCCTGAAACTGTTAGAGTGTTGATATGGAGAATGCTGGTCCAGTAGTGTAGAGCTGGAAAGCCTAGTGTTGGCATCTCAGGGATATAGACTGATCCCCAGAGTAGGTGGACAATGAGAAACAGAAGTGAGAAACCCAGAGAAGGAGAAAATAGAGGCAGCGATATTACTTTCTTTTAGATTTTTGATTTGCTATCAACACCGTCAAGATATGGAAAGCTGTGTGCATGTGTTCAGGATGCTCTCAGTTGTGAATAAGCACAATTGGAGGAGCGGTCCTTTCACTTTTTACTTTCATGGATTGGAGAAGGAAATGGCAACCCACTCCAGTGTTCTTGCCTGGAGAATCCCAGGGACGGGGGAGCCTAGTGGGCTGCCGTCTATGGGGTCGCACAGAGTCGGACATGACTGAAGCGACTTAGCAGCAGCAGAAACAGCAGGAGTGGTCATTACAGAGAGTTCTTCCCTGTGATAGTCAGGAGAGGTTAGGTGATGCTGTGGTAACAAGCACATCTTGAATTCTCTGTGCTGTAAGAGAATGGCTATTTGTCACCCATACAGTAGTACAGTGGAGGTCGGGCAGCTCTCCTGGGTGGCTTTCTTTCAAGTGATGACCCAGGAACCTGGGACGTTTCTGTACTGAGGCCATGTCATGTGGAACAAAAGACTACCAGTGCCACCATGCAAGGAGAAGAGAGGCTGGGGGATGTGAAGCATGTTTTAAGATAATTTCCTCTCCCAGCTATGTATCATGGACCAGAACTCAGTGAAGTCACCCTCCTCACTGTCATTGTGGCTGATACTCTGCCCACATGCTCTGGAAGAAGGGTGGAGTCAAATCTGCCTCACCGTTCAAGATTATGAGGGAAAAATGCTGCATTGGCATGTGGCCCATGTGTGAGAAGGTTCTTGTGAAAATGAAATGCCTTACTGGTGATAAGTCAGCTTTAGAAAATATGAGCACTGGATGTTCTTAACAGAGTTACAAACTGTTTGAACTAATAAACATGTCAGACCTCACCTCCAGAAGAATACATAGAGAAGAAAGAATACTTTGGACATACACTCCTATGATTCCCACATTAACAATGAATGCACTTTAGCCATAGGATTTCCACCTACAGTTGTTGCCAACTTTAAACTCTCTGTGCTGAGGTTTCAACCTCTATATGAGGGTTAAACATAGTCTCTAAGGTCATTTCCAATTCTTTCATTTAACATCACTGTGGTTTCTTTTTGCTTTGAACACTTGTGGTAGATGTGATATAAACTCTATAGCTGACAGGAGAATTTTTATTTGGGAAGAGAATTGTTGAAGGTAGAAACAAAAGGCTATTTTCCAATCTCATGTGTCTGATTCACCAATACTGGATTTTTAAAGGTTCCGCTTGCCATCTGTTACCCCTTTGCTCCAATGATCATCTATCTATACGCACGTTTTCCTCTTCTAAAATACTAATTTGTATTCTGGAGTGATTTATTCAACAAATGAAATTCACATTCTGAGGGATCTGTAAACTCTGCTCTCTGTACTTTTTATAGTATTTTCTTTTCTTGGAGTACTGTTACTCTCTTAGACTAGACTTTGTAAAAACAAAGGGAGGATTTTGCATAACTGTGAATCAAAGGCTGTTATTATTTCATGAGATTCAGAGGTGAATTTTTACCCAAAGTTCTTTTTTTTTTTCTTCTTTCAGTTTACATTTTTTGACCATTCCACTCAGTGTGTGACATACCAGTTCCTTGATCCAGGAATCAAGCCCTTCTCCCCTCATGTGCCCCACTGGAAGCTCAGAATCCTAACCCCTGGATCACCAAAGAAGTCTCTTTACTCAAAGTTTAACCTAGTTAGTGGATGTGCTATTTAGACATTGAGTGTCCTTTGCTTCTTTTGTTAGTTCTGGATACAGACAGTCATGGTTTTGGAATGTAACTGCACTTTTTCTGTGTATGGGTTTATTCATCTTCAAAGGGGGGTAGTACTGTAGTACCTACCCAATAAAGTGGTTGAAAAGATCAAAGAAGAGAGTGCTTGACAATTTTGAGCATAGTGATACTGGTAAGCAAAGATTAGGCATTGCTACCGTGAGAATTGCTAATAATTTTATTTGATTCAATCACCTTAATTGAACAAGAAAGCTTGTTAATTTTACTTATTAAGCCCAACAAAAAACCCTCTATTTTAATGGGGAATATGCCAAGTTCTTCCATGATAGTATCAAACTTAGCTCAAGCTTTCCAAGGCAGGGGTGGGGACTCCTTTTTTTCCTGGCTCCACCCAGAGTGTTTAGGAAACTGTTGTCATTCTTTTGCCAGATCTACTTATAATGACATCTCAGTTTAATTGGGTTTCATGAAGGATCCTCTGTCTCATACTGTACCAGGCACATAATAAGTACTTCATAAATATATGCTGACTATACTAGGACATTTATGCAATGAAATTACAGGCCCTCACTTAGAAAGAAGGAACTTGCTCCCTGAAATTATTTTTCCATGGTACACAATCATATTACTTGAACACTCATTATGTAAATTTAGAAATTCAGCACTTTTGTAACCATAGTTCATTCATTTAGGAAGCAGAACCCATCAGCTTCCATGTCAGATCCTCCAAGAGAAGCCTCATTAAAGAAGACAATATATAAAATGACTGATTCCAGGTAAGCAGAAGAAAATTGGCTTCTGGAGGTCTCAGATATTCCCTGCCTTGATTCATACTGTCTCTTTGCTCTCTCCTCACATCATCTTCCTTCTGAGCCTGTCTGTGTCTAACTTTCCTCTTTTTAATAAAGATACTGTCATATTGGAGTGGGCTCTTCCTTAATGACTTCATTTTAACCTTACTTTTTCCAAGTAAGTCACATTCTGAGGTGCTGAAGTTTGGGATTTCAGTATCTCTTTTTGGTGGAACAAAAGACTACCAGTAGTGTAGAGCTGGAAAGCCTAGTGTTGGCATCTCAGGGATATAGACTGATCCCCAGAGTAGGTGGACAATGAGAAACAGAAGTGAGAAACCCAGAGAAGGAGAAAATAGAGGCAGCGATATTACTTACTTTTAGATTTTTGATTTGCTATCAACACCGTCAAGATATGGAAAGCTGTGTGCATGTGTTCAGGATGCTCTCAGTTGTGAATAAGCACAATTGGAGGAGCGGTCCTTTCACTTTTTACTTTCATGGATTGGAGAAGGAAATGGCAACCCACTCCAGTGTTCTTGCCTGGAGAATCCCAGGGACGGGGGAGCCTAGTGGGCTGCCGTCTATGGGGTCGCACAGAGTCGGACACTTGGATGTTTATTGAAATTAAAAGTGGTTCACTTCATATTGAAAGTGTTTAAAAATATAAAAGATTGTAACACATGCAGCATGTTATTATTGTTATTGGCAGGGGCAGGCATTTATTTTCAAATGAACTCAGACATTGAATAGATTATATGCTACTTTAATTTAAACAAAATGCACTCAGTAAATGAATTTTTAGTCTTTAGGCTACTAATAAGACTTTGTGTCAGTTTTTCTGCTCAGAAAAATTTTGTAATTCCTTTTTTAGTAAAGAATAATCAGCCCTGAAAACAGGATTAACTTAAAGTTAATGAAATCTAAGTAGCATGAGGACACTCAGCCATGTCTACACATTGTACCCAAGGCCCACTCTGAGTCATTGTATTCTTTTTCCTGTCTTCACAAAGAGATGACCATTTTTACATAAACCTCAAAAATCAGAAACCCCACAAAAATAAACATCTTACTCTTGTTAGATCGTTTCAGATATATAGAGTTCTTGATTCTCATGTTGTGACATGATGAACTCAAGGATTAACTCTGCAGGCATTTTTTTGTTTTTTCTCTAATCAAGTCAGAGTGGGGGAACAGAGAAGTCTGTACATGGGAATGAAAGCTCTAGAGTGGTTATAGCTGTTTTGCAGCAGTGGATAACCTACAACTTTAGAAGAACACCTTCAAGCAAAAATTAAGAGAGATTGGAGTCTATGTGTGGTGATCCCAGGGCTGGCTATATCCCATCAGCATAGTGGTCACTTGGGACAAGAGACTGAGAGGTGGTGATAAGCTATCAGATCTCAGAAAATCCCAATAGAAAGCTCCATAGATGCCTGACTTGAGCTAACCCACAGGATCAAGGTCTTAGCTCAGACCCCTCCTGAATGGCTACCTTGCTGTTAATCTTCACAGCCCTCCCACATCATGTCAGTTGAGCAATATTGGAGACATATGTGACGGAAGCAGTGATCGTTAAGTAGGTCCATGCTAGCCTTCATTTCCAGTCTTGTGATGCTAGCACACTGAGCCACGGACAGATGTATAGATTCAGAGAATGTAGTGCAGTATAGCTTACATGACAGCACCACCAACAGTATATTGAAACCATCTTTTCACCTAGCAACTGTGCAGTTCAGTGTCACTTCCACTTTGCTCCCCAAGTATGAGGGTAACTTGGCTCCCAGCTAGGGTTAAAACCAATAGTGCATTTCTCCTTCCAGCACTCCAGTCAGAACCAGAAGTGTGAGGTTACGGTGCTGTAGTAATGTGGTGGTGCTGATTTTTAGAATCCACTCTTTTGAACTGTATTTTGAAAAGAATGGGAAAAGTAATATGTGGGTGATCCTTGAGCTCTGTGCCTGACTTTTCTGTGCATCCTTTCCGCAAGAGCTGAGAGATTTTAATAGATAATAGGGAATTAAATAAAAACATCATCTAATAAACAGGATGTGTCCTGTCACTGTTAATTCAAATGTAATGAACATGACTGAATAGTTAGTGATGGTTGCTTATGGAGGTCTGCCATATGCTCATTCTGGGTGATGTTTCAGAAGGCTTCCTTAAGTGTGAATACTATGAGCTGGCCTACAGAACTCCAGATAACCAAGCTTTCTGCTGCTCTCAGACCCTCACAGGCATTTTAGCTTCTTCAGTTAGTTCCCTCATGAAAAGTGGAACCAGATCCTTAAGGGTTCTATAGAGACGTATGCTGTGGCAGAGAAGGAAGGGGGAGGGTAGAGAAAGAGAGGAAAGGAAGACAAAATTGAAAGAGAACCAAGCCCTTATTCTGTTTTCCTCTGGACTGGGACCAGTGTCTTCTGAATTAGTAAGTCTGTTTCTCACTCATCCTTCCCCCATCTGAATATTAACTAACCTCTGCTTTATTTAAAGCTGGCATGTTAATGACACACAGTGTATGTAAAGGGACATTCCTCTCTGTATACCATTCTAATGTCTGCTGCTGCTGCTAAGTCGCTTAGTCGTGTCCGACTCTGTGCAACCCCAAAGACGGCAGCCCACCAGGCTCCCCAGTACCTGGGATTCTCCAGGCAAGAACACTGGAGTGGGTCGCCATTTCCTTCTCCTGTGCGTGAAAGTGAAAAGTGAAAGGGAGGTCGCTCAGTCATGTCTAATTCTTAGCGACCCCATGGACTGCAGCCTATCAGGCTCTGGTGTCCATAGGATTTTCCAGGCAAGAGTACTAGAGTGGGGTGCCATTGCCTTCTCCAATTCTAATGTCTAATTGAAGTCAAAATTACAGTGCATTCTGATATATAAATAATGCCAAATAAATCCTTCTATTGTAGACTGAATTATAGTCTGGAGTTGATTTATTTTGCTCATACACTGGCTATTGTAGCCTGCCAGGCTCCTCTGTCCATGGGGTTTTCCAGGCAAGGATACTGGAGTGGATTGCCATTTCCTTCTCCAGGGGATCTCCCCAACTCAGGTGTGGAACCTAGATCTCCTGCATTGCAGGCAGATTCTTTACTGACTGAGCCGCCAGGGAAGCCCAGATAATTATACAGCCTAAATGAACTCATGGACTGCAGGACTTGTTCTGATTTTCTCCAAAGGACTGGATGTCTAACCTGGCAGAGGTGCATGGGAAAGCCCTCTTTCAAAGTAGAAAGAAAATTAGATTTGTGTCTGTTTGTGTGGGTTGGAAGGTTGTATTGCATACGGTCTTGAGAAGACCCCTAAGCTCTCAGCAACTTAATTTTTCTTAAGCATTGATATGGTGGGGGGAGGGTGAGAATTATAGGAGAATCACATGAATGAATGCACTTTGTGAAGAATAAGATGCAAGACCCTGCTGCCAAAAGAATGATGTGGGAACCCACTGTGCCAGGTTCACCTTGTGAGAAATGCAGAGTCTCAGGCCCAGCACCAGACCTACTGAATTTGAGACTGCATTTCAGAAAGACCCCAGGTGATTCCCATGCACATTTGGGTCTGAGAATTATTTTGTTAAGTATACGTTAAATTTGAATATGTATACTGTAAAAATATATTTAAAAATAATAAAACATTGAAAAACCAGATTATTTCTTGGGCATAATCTTGTAATCTTTTTGAGAGAAGAGATTAATAACAAACAAACAAGTCCCCTGCAAAAGAAAAAAAAATCTGAGCCAAAACCAAATGATTAAAAAAAAATCCAGAAACAATTGCCATATATATCTCCAAGGTATGTTCTAGGATACAGTAAGTTCAAGCAATTCATCTTTCATTTTAACCTTTCCATAGTTTGAACATCATTGATTTCTGTGAGATCCATGGAAGTTCACAATGATCTAAAGATTTATTTTATTTTATTTTATTTTTAATTTTTATTTTTTAGTTTGTTTTGCTTTACAATACTGTACTCATTTTGCCATACATTGACATAAATCAGCTATAAGTGTACCTGAGTTCCCAATCCGGACCCCCTCCCTTCCCCCTCCCTCCCCACACCATCCCTCCAGATCATNTGGGGGCAGGAGGAGAAGGGGACGACAGAGGATGAGATGGCTGGATGGCGTCACTGACTCGATGGACACAAGTCTGAGTGAACTCCGGGAGTTCGTGATGGACAGGGAGGCCTGGTGTGCTGTGATTCATAGGGTCGCAAAGAGTCGGACACGACTGAGCGACTGAACTGAACTGATAATCTCTTAATTTCTTTCTCCCGTCATTTTCTTTCTTTTTTATTGAAGTGTAGTTGATTTACAATGTAGTATTAATTTCTGGTGTACTCTTCTGATCTTCTGTGTGCAGTTCAGTTTGTTTTTATTCTCTGTATTTTCTCAATTGTGTCTGCAAGCACTTTAATGAGATAATGTATATAAAGTGTTTAGCACAAACAAGTATTACCTGAAAACCTCTACTCTTGCTTAATTGAAAGATTGTTTACTTTCCCCATCCCCTTTCTCTTTAAAAATTTTATTTATGAAGACAAAATATAAATACCTAGACTGACCACTGTAAATTTACTGACAGTGATATCCTCATGTCAAGGAAAAGAGAATACTCCGTAGTGTGATTTTTAAATCAAATTGTGATATAGAATGATTTACTAGCCACCTCCCATGTTGATGGAAAAGCTGAGAAGATATTTAATAAACTGTCACAGAATTCCCTGCTCAGGTGGATACCTCCTTCTCTAAATAAGCTTGTTATTCCTTAATTCCAGCATTCCTAGCAAGTAAAGCACTATTTTTCAGCCATGCAATTGTTTACCTGTATTTTTGATTACAGGTATATAATAGAATTATTTACAACTATGTTGCATTGTTAATTTGCAGGATTCCAGTGACATTAACTTCTAAATAGATTTTATTTTTAGTGTTTACATTGGTCAGTCTTTCCGTGAGTACTTTTTAGGGCATTTTTAGTGTGGTAAAACAAATATAATGCAAAATATTTCATTTTAACCATTTTAAGTGTACAGTTAGTGACATAAACTATTCACAATATTTTGTAAACACTGCTACTGTTTTCAAAACTTTTCCATCACCCAGACACATACTCTGTGCTTATCAAGCAGCGACTACCATTATGCCTCCCTGCAGCCCCTGATAAACACTGATCCACTTCTTGCTCCTGTGAACTTGTCTATTCTAGATATTTTATATTGTTCTTCAGTAAGTAAGTCATGTCGCACTCTTTGTGACCCCATGGACTGCAGCATAGTAGGCTTCCCTGTCCTTCACTATCTCTCAGAATTCGCTCAAACTCATGTCCATTGAGTCGGTGAAGCCATCCAACTATCTCATCTTCTGTTGCCCTCTTCTCCTCCTGCCCTCAGTCTTTCCCACCATCAGGATCTTTTCTAACGAGTCAGTTCTTTGCATCAGGTGGCCCAAATATTGGAGCCTTAGCATCAGTCCTTCCAATGAATATTCAGATTGATTTCCTGTAGAATTGACTGTTTTGATCTCCTTGTTATCCAAGGGACTCTCAAGAGTCTTCTCCAACACCACAGTTCAAAATAATTAATTCTTCGGCATTTAGTTTTCTTTATAGTTCAACTCTCATATCCATACATGACTAATGGAGAAACCATAGCTTTGACTATACAGACCTTTGTCAGAAAAATGATGTCTCTGCTTTTTAATACACTGTCTACATTTGTCATAGCTTTCCTTCCAGGAGCAAATGTCTTAATTTCATAGCTGTGGCCACCATCCACAGTGATTTTAGAGCCCAAGAAAATCAAATCTGTCACTGTTTTCAGTTTTTCCCCATCTATTTGCCATGGAGTGATGGGAGAAGATGCTCTGATCTTCATTTTTTCAGTGTTGAGTCTTTAGCTTTCTCACTGTCTTCTTTCAAGGACATCTTTCAAGCCTCATCAAGAGGCTCTTTAGTTCCTCTTTGCTTTCTATCATTAGAGTGGTATCATCTGCATATCTGAGATTGTTGATATTTCTGTCGGCAATCTTGATTCCAGCTTGTGATTCATATAGTCTGGCATCTTGCATGATATACTCTACATATAAGTTAAATAAGCAAGGTGACAGTATATAGCATTGATGTACTCCTTTCCCAATTTTGAACCAGTCCACTGTTCCATGTCTGGTACTGTTACTTGTTGACTTGCATATGGGTTTCTCAGGAGACAAGTAGGGTGGTCTGGTATTCCCCTCTCCTTTAAGACTTTTCCAGTTTGTTGTGATCCACACAGTCAAAGCTTTAGTGTAGTCAATGAAGCAGAAGTAGATGCTTTTCTAGGATTCTCTTGCTTTTTCTGTGATCTAACAAATGTTGGCAATTTGATCACTGGTTCCTCTGCCTTTTCTAAATGCAGCTTGTACTTTTGGAAGTTCTCAAACTGTTTGGAGGTTTATGATCTGTTGAAGCCTAGCTTGAAGGATTTTGAGCATTACTGTGCTACCATGCAAAATAGGCTTCTCTGGTGCCTAAGATGGTAAAGAGTCTGCCTGCAATGCAAGAAACCCAGGTTTGACCCCTGGGTCAGGAAGATCACCGGGAGAGGGCATGGCTACCCACTCCAGTGTCCTTGCCTGGAGAATCCCGTGGACAGAGGAGCCTGGTGGGCTACAGTGTATGGGAGTAGTAAAGAGTCAGACTCCACTGAGCAACTTACACTTTCACAAATTTTATATATTGATATATTTCATACAGTATTCATCTTGCTGTATTTTAGGGTTCACCCATGTTTTGTAACATCTATTAGATCTTTACTTCTTTTAATGGCTGAATATTATTATATTGAATGTGTGAACCACATTTTGTTTTTTCCATTCATCTGCTAATGGTCACTTGATTTGTTTCCATTTTCTGGCCACTGTGAATAATGCTGCAGTGAACCCTGGCACTCAGGTATCTATTTAAATCCTTCTTTTAAACTCCCTTGATATATACTACAAATGGCATTGCTGGCTCATATGGTAAGTCTTAATTTTTTGAGGAACCTCCAAACTCTTTTCCACAGAGATTGCACCATTTTACATTCCTACCAGGAATGGAGGTGGGTTCCAACTTCTCCACACCCTTGCCAACACTTGTTATTTATCAAGGAGTCTTTTACAGTCACCCAGAAATAATCTGTACTCATGATTTTATTGGAAAATACATTTTGACCTCTAGTCAGTCAGCTTATATATACACCTTTAAGTGTGCTATCTTTTTATTGATCAAAGACGCTTTATATTCTGCAAGTAGCACTACCCAATAGCACTTTCTGTGATGATAAGAATATTCTATATCTGTACTGTCCAGAGTGGTTGCCACCAGCCATATATGGCTACTGAGCATTTGAAGCTTGGTAGTCAGGCTGAAGAACTGACTTTTGAAATTTTACTTAATGTTAATTAATTTTCATTTAAATTTTACTAGACATTTGTGTCTAGGGGCTAGCATATTGGACAGACATCTCTAGAAGCACTGAACGGTTCCTGGTTTCGCTGGTTTGTTTTTAACCATTGTTAATGATTGGTTCTGGAGGTTACCTCATTTTTCTATAGTATTGTCTAAAAGTCTACTCATTTTTAAAGAAATAGTATTGTGTAGTATAAACAATGGTTTATACTACTAAGTTCACTACTAAGTTCACTACTAAGTTCACTACTAAGTTCACTACTTTTGCATGCATAGTGAATATTTGGGTAAAGTAGGACATGGATATTGATTAACATCTTCTGACAGGAAAGAACAAAGGAATAGGAGAATTGAACAATTATTTGAATAATAAATCTCCTTTTTGTATTGAAGACCTCATTGGACTTTATAGTTTCATGTCCATCTGAGTGAAAATTATTTTTATTTTACTAATACAGTCATCACCTAACAATTCATATCTGTCTCATGGACTATCAACATGACATTTTGTTACTGTCATTAACTCAGTCATTTATTATGCATACTATGCCAACTTTCAGAAGGAATTGGAAGTGATTCATTCAGTCATCACCTTGCTTAATCAAGTATTTGTCTGGATATTTATAAAGCTTGAATATAGTTTCTTACTCAAAGTGCTCAGCTGCAAAGAGTCTCAGAGCATTTACATGTTAATGTCACACCTGTCCTCATCTTATTTTTTCTTATCCTTAGTTTCCATTTGATCATATTTTTAATATTGTATATATCTTTAAAAGCTGCCTGAAACTCTTTTGTAATAAGATGGGATGAAACCCACAATGAAAACCAAATAAATATACTAAGATATATACATATTGGAGTTTACTTGAGGGCTAGAAATGTATATATTTATAATTTTCTAGAATGAGTTTTGGAAATATGTGTTCAAAATAATTTAAAATGTATGTAGTTTTGATTCATCTATTCTACTTCCAGGTATTTTCCTAAGGGAAATAATCAAATAATGAAGAAAGATATAGATGAAAGCATGTGCAATATATATTTTAAAAAACCATTTTGTATTAGAATATAGTTGATTTACAATGTTGCGTTAGTTTCAAGTGTACAGCAAAGTTATTCAGTTATAGATATATGTATAGTGTATATATACTCTTTTTCAAGTTCTTTTCCTATTTAGGTTATTACAGGATATTGAGCAGAGTTCCCTGTGCTATATGCATGCTGAGTCATTTCAGTTGAGTCTGATTCTTTGTGACCCCATGCGCTGTAGCCCACCAGGGTCCTCTATCCATGGGATTCTCCAGCAAGAATACTGGAGTGGGTTGCCATTTCCTCCTCCAGGGAATCTTTCCAACACAAGGATCGAACCTGGGCCTCTTCTGTCTCCTACATTGGCAGCAAGTTATTTACCACTAGCGCCACCCAGGAAGCCCCTGTGCTATACAGTAGGTCCTTACTGGTTATCTGTTCTATTTTAAATATAGTAGTATGTATATTTTCCTAGCAATGAACATTGAGGTGCATGTATCCTTTCAAACTACGATTTTCTTCAGATATATGCCCAGGAATGGGATTGCTAGATCATATGGCAACCCTACTTTTAGTTTTTTAAGGAACTTCCTCACTCTTCTCCATAGTGGCTGTTTCCAATTTGCATTCCCAACAACAGTGTAGGAAGTTTCCCTTTTCTACACATCCTCTAAAGAATTTATTGTTTGTAGATTTTTGATGATGGCCATTCTGATCAGTATGAAGTAATATCTCACTGTAGTTTTCATTTGCATTTCTCTAATAATTAGCAATGTTGAGTATCTTTTCATGTGCCTTTTGGCCATCTGTATGTCTTCCTTGGAGAAATGTCTATTTAGGTCTTCTGATCATTTTTTATTTGGGTTTTTTGTTTTCTTGATATTAACCTGCATGATTTGTTTTGTAGACTTTTGAGATTAATCCCTTATCAGTCACATCATCTGCAAATACTTTCCTCCCATTCTGTGAGGTTGTCTTTTCATTTTGTTTATGGTTTCCTTTAATGTGCCAAAGCTTTTAAGTTAAGTCTTACTTGTTTGCTTTTGGTTTTATTTCCATTATTCTGTTTTTTAGCTGATTCCATTTAATTAAGTTTCAAGGTCATAAATTCTATCTATGATATTGGAAGTCAGGACAGTGTTTATCCTGTGCTGATGAGAAGACAGGAATGAGGTGTGAGGATCCTGTTTCTTGAGCTGGGTGATGGTAATTTACTATTTTAGTTTCCATGTCAAATAACGACAAACTTGATGGCTTAATGCAACACAAATGTATTCTCTCATAGTTCTGGATGCCAGAAATCATTTGAAAATACAACTGTTCACCAGTTATATTTAAATAAATAATTACGCTTGCAAAACTAAATATTCTGTATTATTAAAATAACAGCTTAGATCTATATTTAATGATACTGAGAGATACTGATATTGTACTAATGAAAAAGCAAGCTACAAAATAGTATGTGAAGAATAATCTTGTTTGGTTCAAAATAATGTGTATATTATATTTTATATTAAATATATGACAGTATTTTAATGCTGGCTATCCCTGTGTTGTAGGATTAAGCATGGTTTAACATTTCTTTTTGTCTTTTCCTTAAGCATTGACAATATTTCAATATAAGGCTGATCTTCAGCATGTATGTTTTCTTAAAACCATCTGTTCAGTTCAGTCACTCAGTTGTGTCCGACTCTTTGCAACCCTATGGACTGCTGCACACCAGGCTTCCCTGTCCATCATCAACTCCCAGAGCCTAGTCAAACTCATGTCTATTGTGTCAGTAATGCCATCCAACCATCTCATCCTCTGTTGTCCCCTTCTCCTCCCACATTCAATCTTTCCCAGCATCAGGGTCTTTTCCACTGAATTAGATCTTTATATCAGGTGGCCAAAGTATTGGAGTTTCAGCTTTAGCATCTGCCCTTCCAATGAATATTCAGGGTTGATTTCCTTTAGGATGGACTGGTTGGATCTCCTTGTAGTCCAAGGAACTCTGAAGAGTCTTCTCCAACACCACAGTTCAAAAGCATCAATTCTTTGGTGCTCAGCTTTCTTTATAGTACAACTCTCATATCCATACATGACTACTAGAAAAACCATAGCTTTGACTATGCAGACCTTTGTTGATAAAGTAATGTCTCTGCTTTTTAATATGCTGTCTAGGTTGGTCATAGCTTTTCTTCGAAGGAGCAAGCATTTTTAAATTCCATGGCTGCAGTCACCATCTGCACGGATTTTGGAGCCCAACAAAATAAAGTCAGTCACTGTTTCCATTTTTTCCTGTCTAATTGCCATAAAATGATGGGACCAGATATCATGATATTAGTTTTCTGAACATTGAGCTTTAAGCCAACTTTTTCCACTTTCCTCTTTCACTTTCATCAAGGAGCTGTTTAGTTCTTCTTCATTTTCTGCCATAAGGATGGTGTAATCTGTGTATCTGTGGTTATTGATATTTCTCCTGGCAATTTTGATTCCAGCTTTTGCCTCATCCAGCCCAGCATTTCTTGTGATGTACTCTGCATATAAGTTAAATAACCAGGGTGACAGTGTACAGCCTCAACTTACTCCTTTCCCAATTTTGAACCAGTCTGTTGTTCCATGTCTGTTTCTAACTGTTGCTTCTTGACCTGCATACAGATTTTTCAGGAGGCGGGTAAAGTGGTCTGGTATACCCATCTCTTGAAGAATTTTCCACAGTTTGTTGTGATTCATACAGTCAAAGGCTTTAACATAGTCAATGAAGCAGAAGTAGATGCTTTTCTGGAATTCTCTTGCTTTTCCGATGATCCAGTGGATGTTGGCATTTTGATCTTGGGTTCCTCTGCCTTTTCTAAATCCAGCTTAAACACCTGGAATTTCTCAGTTCACATACCTCGGCTCAGTTCAGTTCAGTCACTCAGTCGTGTGTGACTCTTTGCAGCCCTGTGGGCTGCAAGATGTTGGGCCTCCCTATCCATCACCAACTCCTGGAGTTACTCAACAGCTATCTGGGGCCCATCCTGTTTCCTTGTTTACCTTGCTTCTTGCATTCCCCTAGCTCCTCAGCAATCACCATGGGAGTGGCAGCGTATATTGGATTGCAATTTGGGGAGCCCTCAGTCACATTTGGAGGTCAGAAATCACTGGTAGCTGTGACATTTCTTGTTGATTAACATGGAAGGAAATATTTTCATTTCACACCTCCAACACACCATGTGAGGAATTCAAAGTGGAGATCAGGAATGAGGCACTCTGTTCTGAGGAAAAGTGCTAAAACAGGCCTTCTGATAGATACTGTCGGGAGAAAATTCTATGAAACCAGTTTCTTGCATCTTCCCATACCTAGAAAAGCACTAAAATCATCAATGGAGACATCTGCTCTCCATAAATAGCAGCTGCCTTCTACTGAATGTGTGGCTGACTGTGCAAATCCCCCTCCACCAAACTCATTTATATATACTAACCTCTCTGACCACACTTCTTTGGAAAGTTTCTCTGAGACTTCTGAGAAGCTGTTTTCTGGGCTATAGTCATCAGTGAGACACTGGACCAACTCATAGCTTTTACGGTGTGTGTGTGTGTTTTCAGTCAACATGAATTGAGTTTGAAGCGATGCTAGGTCAAGTCAAATGTGCAAGTCTGACTTTTCCTACAGGCCTTTCAGAGCATTAGATGTGCTGATGTTCATGGTTATTCTCCATGAGAGAATGGATATTAAGCATTTTCAAAATGTGTTTGACCATAATATATTCTTTCTGGGGCAGCTTATTTTAAGATTACAATTTAAGGGAACAATTTTGGGAGAACAGAATGTGCTCTCCAGAAATTTGTTAGGAGTCCTTTCCTCCCTCCCTCGCCCTTTCTGGTTCTCTGTCCCTCGCCTTTCTTCCTCCTTTCCTTCCTTCTTCTCCCCTTCTTTGCTTCCTCTCTCTCCCTTTCATACCACTTTCTTTTTGTTCACCTCATTGACTCCCTCCCTCTCCCCTCTTCCTTCCCTTCTTTCATGAGTTCTCAAATTTGCAAATACCATTGTAGCATATGCTATTTGTTACAAAATATAATACTTTTTCCCTATGTATACTTTATAGTTTTCCCCCTTGGAATAAGCATAACGAGTCTATATCTTAGTAAGTTCTACTCTTCTGGTCACTGAAAACTTTCTTATTTTGGCTAAGAAATATCACTTTTACTTTAATTTTCCTTCATTTCCTACTTACTTCTGTTAAAACATGATCAGCTGGAGTTGTTTTTTTTTTTTT
>SJYA01002670.1:46004-143589 GCA_006410615.1 Neotragus moschatus
TGAAAAGTGTCCTCAGCCCCTTCAGTTCCATTCAGTTGTTGAGTCATGTCTGACTCTTTTGACCCCCAAAACCGCAGCACACCAGGCCACCCTGTCCATCACGAACCCCTGGAGTCCCCACAAACCCATGTCTATTGAGTCGGTGATGCCATCCAACCATCTCATCCTCTGTTGCCCCTTCTCCTCCTACCCTCAACCTTTCCCAGCATCAGGGTCTTTTTCAATGAGTCAGCTCCTCGCATCAGGTAGCCAAGGTATTGCAGTTTCAGCTTCAACATCAGTCCTTCCAATGAATACCCAGGACTTATCTCCTTTAGGATGGACTGGTTGGATCTCCTTTCAGTCCAAGGGACTCTCAAGAGTCTTCTCCAACACCACAGTTCAAAAGCATTAATTCTTCAGCACTCAGCTTTCTTCACAGTACGACTCTCTCATCCATCCATGACCACTGGAAAAACCATAGCCTTGATTAGACAGACCTTTGTTGGCAAAATAATGTCTCTGCTTTTTAATATACTGTCTATGTTGGTAATAATTTTCCTTCCAAGGAGTAAGCGTCTTTTAATTTTATGGCTGCTATCACCACCTGCAGTGATTTGGGAGCCCCCCCCCCAAATAAAGTCAACCACTTTTTCCACTGTTTCCCCATCTATTTCCCATGAAGTGATGGGACCATGATCTTACCATGATCATGGGGCCATGATCTTACTTTTCTGATTGTTGAGCTTTACACCAACTTTCTCACTCTCCTCTTTCACTTTCATCAAGAGGCTCTTTAGTTCATCTTCACTTTCTGCCTTAAGGGTGGTGTCATCTGCATATCTGAGGTTATTGATNATGAAGTGATGGGACCATGATCTTACCATGATCATGGGGCCATGATCTTACTTTTCTGATTGTTGAGCTTTACACCAACTTTCTCACTCTCCTCTTTCACTTTCATCAAGAGGCTCTTTAGTTCATCTTCACTTTCTGCCTTAAGGGTGGTGTCATCTCCATATCTGAGGTTTTTGATATTTCTCCCAGCAACCTTGATTCCAGCTTGTGCTTCCTCCAGCCCAGAGTTTCTCATGATTACTCTGCATAGAAGTTAAATAAGCAGGGTGACAATATACAGCCTTGACGTACTCCTTTTCCTATTCAGAACCAGTCTGTTGTTTCATGTCCAGCTCTAATTGTTGCTTCCTGACCTGCATACAGGTTTCTCAAGAGGCAGGTCAGGTGGTCTGGTATTCCCATCTCTCTCAGAATTTTCCACAGTTTATTGTGATCCACACAGTCAAAGGCTTTGGCATAGTCAATAAAGCCGAAATAGATGTCTTTCTGGAACTCTCTTGCTTTTTTGATGATCCAGCGAATGTTGGCAATTTGATCTCTGGTTCCTCTGCTTTTTCTAAAACCAGCTTGAACATCTGGAATTTCACGATTTTTTGAAACAACCACAAAGGAGTATTTTTATTTATTTATGTAGAACTATGTCTTTAAACAGAAACAAAGAACTCGATTTATGAGTTACAATGGGAGGATGCATTGCATGGTAAAGAAATCATTTTTCTACCTCTTTCAACCTACCCAGCACACTTTGTTCCTGGACAGTTGGGAAAAGACAACATTAAAATGGAATCCTAGCTTCACTTCAGTCCGTTTTCACCAAAAGATGAGATAGTGGAGATACATCAAAGATGGGAGAACAGTCAGGATAAGACAGGCTAGAGTTTTCCCACCATCTCCAGAGATGGCTTTTGCAGAGTAGAGATTTAATGTTATTTTTAGAATGAGTTTGAAATTCCAAAATATCTTCAACATTTTATTTAAATCTAGATACAGTAGCACCTCACTTCTCTAGACCACACCCTTTCAACTTAAACTCCAGAAAAGAAGCGAAAACTGGGAAGAAGCACAAAATCTTGTGGACAGTCCAAAGTGGGGTTTCCAAGTCAGGATGCTATACCAAGGACACCAATCAACTGCTCCCAAGACCTTGTATTTTGAGAGAGTTCTAATAGGCCTGGTAACCTGGTTCTGTAATTAGCTACAGGTTTGAGACAGGTAGGGTTTACAGACAATCAGGAAGTAGGGTAGCTGTGGTGCTGGCCCAGCTCTTATCTGCTTTGAAGAAGGAATTCAGCAAAGAGATGAAAAGTGTTGAAGCAAATAAAGTGTCCATTGTGACAAAAGATACAAGGTAGAGAAAGCATAGGTGGGCTAAGAGAGAGAGAAAGAGTGAGCCGCAGCTTTGGGGATGGAGTTAATCACTCATTATGGGGGCAGGTCTTCTGGGTCTTTTTTCCTCTGGCCAGNGATGAAAAGTGTTGAAGCAAATAAAGTGTCCATTGTGACAAAAGATACAAGGTAGAGAAAGCATAGGTGGGCTAAGAGAGAGAGAAAGAGTGAGCCGCAGCTTTGGGGATGGAGTTAATCACTCATTATGGGGGCAGGTCTTCTGGGTCTTTTTTCCTCTGGCCAGTTACTTTGCTTCATTTCTCACATCTGATTGAACCCAGAGCCCTCCTGGGTATGCATGCACGTCTTTTTTGCCAAGATGAATCCCACTGTAAGGCTTCTCTGGGAGATTGATGTCACCCGTGATGGGATAATTCCCCCACTTTGACCCCCAAGGAGCCTTTCTCCTCGTGTGCAGTCAAAGCCCCCTTGCCTCCAAGGATAAGAAATATGTGCCCTCCTTATTTTTTGCCTAAGCAGTGCTTTGGCCCCTCCCTGCCCCAGCATTACTGTCTTCTTAAAGTGTCCACAGGAGACAGAGTCCAGCTATTCCTCCTATTCCTGTTATTATTTCTATCCTGAACTATAAACGGGAGGCTGGTTGTAAGCCCGTTTATCTCCTGCCTTAGAATAGCATGCATGACCATGCCAATTATTTAGAGCTGGGACCCATTCTGATAGCCCAGGGCCTGTGTACCACCAGATCTTTATTTTCAGTATATCAGCCTGATGCTAGGAAGTTGCCAAACAGAAGTTGGAGAAAGTACACAATCACTTGATTTTTATATGATTTTTTTTTTGCTTAAAATTGTGTGTGTCTATGCATGTGTTTGCCCTTGTGTATCTTATTAGAGTATCAAGAAGTGACTTCTGAAAAAAAAATGACTTCTAATGGAAAAGAAAATAATTGTCAAAATTTTTTTTTAATTTGAGGAAAAACCCAGTCAGAGCTGCCTGTGACCACAGTGTGCTTCATGAGAGCCACTGATGTATCACATCTTGGTCATTTCATTTTGTTGTGCTCTCTTTCGCTCACTTAGAAAAGAAAGATTTGTTTAGGTCAGTGATTCTAAACTGTGTTCTAAACTGTATTAGAGTTCAGTTCAGTTCAGTTCAGTGGCTTAGTCATGTCCAACTCTTTGCAACCCCTTGAACCACAGCACACCAGGCCTCTCTGTCCATCACCAACTCCTGAAGTTTACCCAAACTCATGTCTATTGAATCTGGGATACCATCCAACCATCTCATCCTCTGTTGTCCCCTTCTCCTCCTGCCCTCAATCTTTCCCAACATCAGGGTCTGTTCNTGGCTTGGAGAATTTTGAGCATTACTTTACTACTATGTGAGATGAGTGCAATTGTGTGGTAGTTTGAGCCTTCTTTGGCATTGTCTTTCTTTGGGAGTGGAATGAAAACTGAACTTTTCCAGTCCTGTAGCCACTGCTGAGTTTTCCAAATTTGCTGGTATATTGAGTGTTGTACTTTCACAGCATCATCTTTGTGGATTTGAAATAACTCCACTGGAATTCCATCACCTCCGCTAGCTTTGTTCGTAGTGATACTTCCTAAGGCCACCTTGAGTTCACATTCCAGGGTGTCTGACTCTAGGTGAGTGATCACACCATCGTGATTATCTGGGTCGTGAAGATCTTTTTTTGTACAGTTCTTCTGTGTATTCTTGCCACCTCTTCTTAATATCTTCTGCTTCTGTTAGGTCCATACCATTTCTGTTCTTTCTTGAGCCCATCTTTGCATGAAATGTTCCCTTGAAGAGATCTCTAGTCTTTCCCATTCTATTGTTTTCCTCTATTTCTTTGCATTGATTGCTAAAGAAGCCTCTCTTATCTTTCCTTGCTATTCTTTAGAACTCTGCATTTATTGTTCAAACCCAGATTTGTGGGCTCTCAGGCCAGAATTTCTGATCAGTAGGTCTGGGATTGGATGAGGAACATGCGTTTCTAGCATGGTCCCAGCTGATGCTGATATTTCTAGTCTTGGGACCACACTTTGGCAATTACTATGGTTGGTGCCCTCTATCTATGATGTCTTCTAGCTTCAAAATGTAGTGTCTATTTATTCATTATATATATATATATGTATATATATATATATCTGTGAGATTACATATGTGTGTATGATAGTTGTTCCCATTTCACTAATGAGGAAACTAGAGCACAAAGAAGTTAAGAAGCTTGTTCAAGGCTGTGTAGCTGGTAACTGACACAAGAATTCAACCTCAGGGCATGATGCTTGGGCCACACTGTACCATTGGAATTAGAATCTTTTTCTCAGTGACACTGTTTTATGGTCTTAGATTATTGAAAAGGGCCTTATTACCATTGTTTTCTCTTTCTTGTATGTCATACTAGGCCTTGGGGCAAATGTCATACCGCTCTCTGGAATAGGCCACCTTGTACGGAATCTACGTCTTTTATGACCCCATGTTAACATTGAATTAGAATTTTCATTAATTGATAACCTTTAAAGGACAGCATCTCTTTGAGCTAATGCAACTGGGAAATTAATTTCCAATGGTTGCAACGCTGTGTCACCAAGGCCATAGAGTCCTAGCAAAGGTTAGAAAGTGCAGACAGCCACTCTCAGCGTGACTCTTCCTGCACAGTAAACATGAAGATTTAGAGACCCAGCCAAGCACATGCTGTTTATTTCTGCTTGAATATACATTCTCCTCCGAACAAGCTGGGTGCCTGGGAACATATGCCTTATTTTACTGTGGTACATTTTCTTCTTGACACTTCAATATTGCTTTGGGTATTGTTGTTTAATATACTTCATTACCTTAAATTGTACTGTTTTCTGAATTTGACAGCATATTTGGCTTTGTACGGTATGAGGAGAAAGTGCCATTCTGTGTGCCTGGGTTGTCACCTGTCAGCTCTGTTTGGGGCCGCAAACAGAGTAAGCTCCGCTGAGTGGGAAGGTGCATGCATAGGTTCCAGGAGGAGGTGGAGGAGACCTCACTATTCTGTGTATCACTCAGTAGCATCTTCACCAGTGTTCGCTTTGAACATCACAGAAGTCTTGGGGAAAAGCTGTCCTTCCCTTCTCTACAGTATAGAGAGAGTCATCCAAAGTGTGGGCTCTATATGCAAATGGCTTGTGTGCAAATCCCCGATTTTGCACCCGTATTTTCCTTTTTCTTTCTTATGAAGGTGCATGTGCTAGAGCTGGCTGGCACCTTTTCTCAAGAGCTGATTGTACAAATCTCTTTCAGATTCAGATTCAGTGGTATCCTGTTAGTAGCTTGAAATTGCCCATTGTTAGACTATGTAGCTCACATGGAAATGGGAAGATTCTACAGACCAGGAATACTTCTCTTTCCTGGAAAGCCAGCTCATCAGCACAGTACAAGATACAACATACATTACATTAAATTGCCCCTCAGGGCACAATTAAACATACAACTTGATGGTTTTTCCTTACGTATACCCCACTTCCAGGTCAAGATATGGAGTATTAGTCCCAAAACATTCCCTCATGCCGCATCCTGTCAAAGCCATTCTCACATGAGGTAATCACTATTTTGACTTCTGTGATCATCTGCTAGTTTTGCCTTTACTTGAGATTTGTATTAGGAATCATCAACATGATCTTCTTTTAAATCTTACTTCTTTTGCTGCTTTTGTTCAGCAAGGTATGTCAAAGAAAGTAATGCATATTTCTGTTCATACCTGTGCCTTTCTCTCTTTCTTTCAGCTATCTGTCCATCATCCATCCATCCATTCATCCAACAGTCCATCCATCTACCCATCCATCCATCTGTCTGTCCATCTATTTGTCTATCTATGCTTCCATCCATCCTTCCATCCATCCATCCAACAATACATGTATCTACCTACCTCTGTAGAGAGAATTATATTGTCCAGTATGCTATATGGTAGTCTGAAGCCACATGTATGTATCGATGGCTTTAAACATGGCTAGTATGACTGAACATCTGAATTTTTAATTTAATTGAGATGTGCTATAACTGCAAAATACATATCTGGCTCTGAAGCCTTGTGAAAAGGATGTCTCCTGTCTCATAGTTGTTGGAAATCCTTGGCATTCCTTGACTGGTAGATGCCTCTCTATTTTATTTTCCGTGTTTAGGGTTTCTGCTTGTTTCTTTCTGCCAGATTCCAGTTCTATAGTGAAATTTTTACAGTCATGAGTGTTGATTTTCTCGACACTTTCATAAGTTATTTTGGCATCATATATCTCTCCTAGCATTCATATCTCAATCTGATGCCTTTTATTCCCCCTCCTGAACCTATTGTTTAATCCTTAGCAGTGGTTTTTTGATGTTTAGCACGTGTGAGGAACAGTGTGGGGAGGGGCTCAGGATGATGCTGTCCATTGGGTGATGCTTGGATTTGGGCAGAGAGACATTCCCTCAGCCACGGGTGGGGAAAGCCAGGTTGCAGGTTGACCCACGTAATCTTCCTTAGCTTCAGTTCCTCCCATCCCTAGTGCTTCAGGTGTGCCAGTGGAGCACCTGGGGTATTTAGGAGTGCTTTTCCCATCAGCAGTCTTAGTTTCTATTAGGTTCCTTGAACCGGATGAATGTTAATAACTCCTTGTGCTTTTCAGTTCTTTTCTTTCTTCGTAAGTGGCTTCTTAGTGTTTTGTCCAGTGTACTTTAAGAATCGGTACATATCTCAAGTTGAAACTTGTGCTGAGTGTTGAAGTCCCTTCTGTTTCGGTCCTTGGCCCTTTGGCATCTTCTCATTTGGCAGCACCTCAGGCCGTTTTTGTTTCGGCAGCGCGGCAGAGCCCTGCTGGCTCCTCTGCCGGGTCAGGGTTGGCATTTGCCAGGCTTCTTAAGGTCTCCTTCTGTACCAGGAATGAAAGTGACCTGGGAAAGCAGTGTGCATAGTGCTGGGCTTGGCTGAAGGAGCTTGCTTTCTCTTTTCTTGGCCTCTGTGGTCCTGCTTTCCTTGGCAGGTCCCACTAACTTCATCCAGATGTTTTGTTTCGTTATCTGCCTTTTCTAGATCTCCCTGGGAGTTTTGTGCTTCACCGGATTTCATCAGAAGCAGGAGTTGCGAGTGAGCATTTTAAGCAGAACTGAGAGACAAGGAGTTTTATTGCAATTTAATTTCAGTCAAAAGCATCACATCCTGTTCTTTTCCTCGCTGAAACCCCTAAATGATACGCTTTGAAATATAAATAGGAAACTCCCTTCTTTCCCTGGGCCATCAGCCCAACAATAGCCATGAAAGAACGCAGTATAATGTGTAAGGGAAATGCTTTTCTAATTCCAGCTTTACTGGAAACTAAAGCTGGGATCCAGGTAAATCACATCACTTTGATTGACCCTCTGATGCCTGCTTTCATATGCAGACTGTACTTTCTACCTCAGACTCCCTCTATTTCCTTTGAATTTCTTGTCCCTAATCTCAGTTTTAGGAGAAGGCAATGGCAGCCCACTCCAGTACTCTTGCCTGGAAAATCCCATGAACAGAGGAGCCTGGTAGGCTGCAGTCCATGGGGTTGCTAAGAGTCACACATGACTGAGCGACTTCACTTTCACTTTTCACTTTCATGCATTGGAGAAGGAAATAGCAACCCACTCCAGGGTTCTTGCCTGGAGAATCCCAGGGATGGGGAAGCCTGGTGGGCTGCCATCTATGGGGTCGCACAGAGTCGGACATGACTGAAGCGACTTAGCAGCAGCAGCAGCGGCAGTCTCAATTTTATTCTTTTTTAATTGCAGTATAGTTGCTTTACAGTGTTACATTAGTTTCTGCTGTACAATAAAGTGAATCAGCTATGTGTACACATATACTCCCTCCCTCCTGAGCCTCCCTTCCTCCCATCCCACCTCTGTCAGTTCAGTTCAGGCGCTCAGTCGTGTCCGACTCTTTGCGACCCCATGAATCGCAGCACACCAGGCCTCCCTGTCCATCACCAACTCCCGGAGTTCACTCAAACTCTTGTCCATCGAGTCAGTGATGCCGTCCAGCCATCTCATCCTCTGTCGTCCCCTTCTCCTCCTGCCCCCAATCCCTCCCAGCATCAGAGTCTTTTCCAATGAGTCAGCTCTTCGCATGAGGTGGCCAAAGTACTGGAGCTTCAGCTTTAGCATCATTCCTTCCAAAGAAATCCCAGGGCTGATCTCCTTCAGAATGGACTGGTTGGATCTCCTTGCAGCCCAAGGGCCTCTCAAGCTGTCTCTTATACACATCTNGCATCAGAGTCTTTTCCAATGAGTCAGCTCTTCGCATGAGGTGGCCAAAGTACTGGAGCTTCAGCTTTAGCATCATTCCTTCCAAAGAAATCCCAGGACTGATCTCCTTCAGAATGGACTGGTTGGATCTCCTTGCGGTCCAAGGGACTCTCAAGAGTCTTCTCCATCACCACAGTTCAAAAGGTCATCACAAAGCACCAAGCTGAGCTCTCTGTGCTATGCTATACTATAGAACTCACTATATGTTTTGCATGATAGTGTATATATGACAGTCCTATTCTTCCTCCCTCCGTGTCCACATGTCCACTCTCTATGTCTGCTCTGCAAATGGGTTCATCTGTTCCATTTTTCCAGATATAATGTGTATATATATATATATATACACACACATTTATATGCAATAACTTTTTTCTTTCTGACTTACTTCACTCTGACAGACTCTAGGTATATCCACATCATTTCAAAAGACCCAGTTTTGTTCCTTTTCATGGCCAAGTAATATTCCATTGTATATATGTACCACATCTTCCTTATCCCTTCATCTTCCAGTGGACAGATGAAGGGTGTTTCCATGTCCTGGCTATTGTAGTGCTGCTATGAATATTAGGGTACATGTGTCTTTTTAAATTATGGTTTTCTTAGGGTATATGCCCAGGAGTGGGATTGCCTGATCATATAGTAGTACTATTTTTAGTTTTTTAAGGAGCCTCCATACTGTTCTCCATAGTGGCTGTATCAATTTACGTTCCACCAACAGTGCAAAAGTGTTCCCTATTCTCCACAGCCTCTCCAGCATTTATGGTTTGTCGATTTTTCAACTTTATTCTTGATATCATCCTATCTCCCTCCCACTTTGTCACCTCTGCTTTTGCCAGACTAACTGGCCAGGTTGGGGTGTATAGCTTTGTCTTATCACAGGATTCCTCCTGTAGTTGTCTACTAACTGTCCTAGTCTAGGTTCAAGTTCTGACTTTGACCAGAACTATCTTACTCTGCACAGCCCAGTTTATACCAGTAGTGTAAGCTTTTGAGAGCTATATTTCATACTTTGGGGCAGGTGTCATGTAAGTTCAAGCTTTATGTGGACTCAAGTCCATTGCAAGTGGTTGCTAGGCTTGCTGAAAGAATGCTACAGCTAGTAGGTCATGGGTGTCTATGGTTTCCATTATGGTTTATCACAGTAACTGTTTTTAAATGTTTATTTCTAAGAAAACCAGAATATCACACCCAAAAAGTGAATTCAGGCCAGATTATCATCTTTGTTTAACCATAAAGTGAAACCAGTTCCAAAGGGTAGGTGTAGACAAGAACCTCGGTTCCTGACATTCTTCTATTCTCTCCACTGTGTGTGTGCCATGCAGCCTGTCTTTGGACCACAGGTCTTCTGAACCCAGTCAGTTAGCAGCCCTGGGGTGGCACTGGGGGCCCTGCTATGCAGATTAAATCTGAGCTAGGTGATGTGGGGAAAACTAGGAACAGAGTTGTCTGACAGAAAAGCCTGCCTCTCTCTTGAGGAGATGAGGTCAATAATATGTTCACAGGACCAGCTCTGGGCATAATTTGGGCTTCTGCTCATGAAGGTCCCTTCCAGACACTGTCTTTCTCACCTTTGCGGTATTTAGTTGGAACAAATTTAAAAGTGGAATGGATGAGTTAGAACCTCATTAGAATTTGAGCATGTAGTTCTCAGAGTGCTAAAACTGCCTGCTGAAATCATTAAAGTTTTTTTTTAAATAAAGGCATCAATTCAGTGGTCATGAAAGGAACTTTGTGTTTTCACTGATAATTGATTCCAATAAATTGTTTATGCAAAAGAATACAGCTCCATGAAATCAGAATATAAATGCTGTTATAAATTCCATATAATTGAATTTTTGCACCTAAATTTAAAATCACATTAAAATAGCAAATGCCATGAAATACTCTTGGACTGAACTTTCTGTTGTTTGCTGGACTGGTGACATGTCTGTTAAATCAATTACACATGTATTATTTTATAAAATTATCTTTGTCTTCAGACTTGACTTAAAAAGGCCTGATTTACATTGATTGAGGAATTTAGTTAGGGACACAGTAGTTCTTGGGTAAACCACAAATGATTAGAATTCAGATGGCTAATCATATAACTTTTGTTATACTGAATAGAGTTTTATTAGCCAAACAAATGTTTATCCAGTAAGTCCCAATCACTATGTTCAGACCTTTGGAGGATGATCTGAGGTTCTGCTCTATAAGGTGCTGCCCAAACTACTTTTCAGAACATCAAGTTAGAAATAATCCTTATGGGACTAAAAATGGGTAATGTGGAAGCGAGGTCCTTGAAGTTAATGGGGACCTTAGAGATCAAAGCCTTCTTTCTTCACTCATACATCTGGGAAATAGTTAGAAATGCAAATCAACATGAATAAGCCATGAATATGCAGAGCATAAACTCTAATACACCTGGTTATGTGTATACCCCCAATAAATCATCATCACAATCAGAATAATGAATGTGCTTGTTACTCTTGAAAATTTCCCTGAACAATATTGAGTAGGAACTTGGAATGTTAGGTCCATGAATTGAGGCAAATTGGAAGTGCTCAAACAGGAGATGGCAAGAGTAAACATTGACAGTTTAGGAACCAACAAACTAAAATGGACTGCAATGGGTGAATTTAACTCAGATGACCATTATATCTATTTCTGTGGGCAAGAATCCCTTAGAAGAAATGCAATAGCCATCATAGTCAACAGAAGAGTCTGAAATGCAGTACCTGCATGCAGTCTCAAAAACAACAAATGATCTCTGTTCATTTCCAAGGCAAACCACTCAATATCACAGAAATCCAAGTCTGTGCCCCAACCACTAATGCTGAAGAAGCTGAAATTGAGCAGTTCTATGAAGACCTACAAGACTTCTAGAACTAACACCCAAAAAAGATGACATTTTCATTATAGGGGACTGAAATGCAAAAGTAGGAAGTCAAGAGATACATGGAGTAACAGGCAAATCTGGCCTTGGAGTACAGAATGAAGCAGGGCAAAGGCTAATACAGTTTTGCCAAGAGACCACACTGGTCATAGCAAATAGCCTCTCCCAACCACACAAGAGAAGACTCTACATATTGACATCACCAGATGGTCAATACCAATATCAGATTGATTATATTCTTTGCAGGTCAAAGTTGGAGAATCTCTATACAGTCAGCAAAAACAAGACCTGGAGCTGACTGTGGCTCAGATCATGAACTCCTTATTGCCAAATTCAGACTTAAATTGAAGAAAGTAGGGAAAACCACTAGATCATTCAGGTATGACCTAAATAAAATCCCTTATGATTATACAGTGGAAGCGGCAAATAGATTCAAGGGATTAGATTTGATAGAAAAAGTGCCTGAAGAACTATGGATGGAGATTCCTGACACTGTACAGGAAGCAATGATCAAGACCATCCCCAAGAAAAAGAAATGCAAAAAGGCAAAATGGCTGTCTGAGGAGGCCTTACAAATACTTATGAGAAGAAGAGAAGCAAAGGCAAAGGAGAAAAGGAAAGATATACCCGTTTGAATGCAGATTGCCAAAGAATAACAAGAGATAAAAATGCCTTCTTCATTGATCAGTGCAAAGAAATAGAGGAAAACAATAGAATGGGAAAGACTAGAGATCTCTTCAAGAAAATTAGAGATACCAAGGGAAATTTTCATGCAAAGGTGAGCACAGTAAAAAACAGAAATGGTATGGACCTAACAGAAGCAGAAGATATTAAGAAGAGGTGGCAAGAATACACAAAATAACTGTACAAAACAGATCTTCATGACCCAGATAATCACGATGGTGTTATCACTCACCTAGAGCCAAACATCCTAGAATACAAAGTCAAGTGGGCCTTAGGAAGCATCACTAGGAACAAAGCTTATGGAGGTGATGGCTTTCCAGTTGAGCTATTTCAAATCCTAAAAGATGATGCTGTGAAAGTGCTGCACTCAATATGCCAGCAAATCTGGAAAACTCAGCAGTGGCCACAGGTCTGGAAAAGGTCAGTTTTCATTCCAATCCCAAAGAAAGGCAATGCCAAAGAATACTCAAACTACCACACAATTGCACTCATCTCACACGCTAATAAAGTAATGCTCAAAATTCTCCAAGCCAGGCTTCAACAATACATGAACCATGAACTTCCAGATGTTCAAGCTTGATTTAGAAAAGGAAGAGGAGCCAGAGATCAAATTGCCAGCATCTGTTGGATCATCAAAAAAGCAAGAGAGTTTTTTTCGTAGGGGCAAGTAGAATTGCTTTCAATGTTGTGTTAGTTTCTGCTGTACAAGTAGCTGAATCAGCTGGTTAAGTGAATCAGCTATATGGACACATATATCCCCTCCCTCTTGGACCTCCCTGCCACCCTCTAGGATATCACAGAGCGAGGAGCTGAGGGCCCTTTAGAATCACAGCTTTACTGCCCTAAAAAAACAAAAACAAAAAAACACCCTGAACCCAACCTCCTTCCTTTTCTGCCTTCTCCCTGGCAACCATTTATCTTTTACTGTCCTCATGGTTCCGCCTTTTCCAGAAGGTCCCCTATTTGGAATTATATGGTTTGTAGGCTTTTCAGATTGGCTTCTTTCACTTAGAATGATGCATTTAAGTTTCCTCCATGTCTTTTCATGGCTTGATAGCTCATTTCTTTTTATTTCTATGTATAGATGTACCACAGTTTGATTATTCATTCACCTACTGAAAATCATCTTGATTGCTTCCAAGTTCCATCAGTTATGAATAAAGCTGATATAAGCACCATGTTTATATGGATGTTTATGTAGATATATGCTTTCATCTCCTTTGGGTAAGTGCCAAGAAGCCTGCCTGACTGTTGGATCATATGGTTACGTGTATGTGTGGTTTTTCTTCCAGACAGACTGTGCCATTCTGCATTCCCATCAGCAATGAGTAGGAGTTCCTGTTTCTCCACATCTTCTCCAGTATTTGGTGTTGTCAGTGTTTTGGATTTTGGCCCTCTAATAAATATACAATGGTAGTCTTATTTTAATTTGTTTTTCCCTAATAATATTGATGTAGATCAAAGCTTTCCTAGTGGCTCAGAAAGTAAAGATTCTGCCTGGAACACAGGAGACCCAGGTTCACTCCTTGGGTCAGGAAGATCTCCTGGAGAAGGGAATGGCAACCCACTACGGTATTTTTGCCTGAAGCATCCCATTGTGGAGCCTGGTAGACTAGAGTCCATGGGGTCTCAAACAGTCAGACATGACTGAGCAACTAATACTTTTACTTTCTTTCATATTTTCATATGTTCACTTTCCATCTGTATACCTTCTTTTGTGAAGTATCTGTTTGAATCTTTTGCCTACTTTTTAGTGGAGTTGTATTTTTCCTTATTATTGAATTTAAAATTTTTCTGTATATTTTGTATACAAATATTTTATCTAAAATGTGTTTTGGAAAGATTTTATTGAGGTGTGAGATTTGTCTTTTCAGTCCCTTAGTATTGTACTATTTTGGACTTGCTTCTTTCACTAAGCAAATTTATTTCGACACTGAATCGTGTTGTTGCTTATGTCAATGGTTCATTAATTCTTATTGTTGAATAACATGCAGTTGTATGCATGTACCATAATTTTCTTATCAACTTACTTGTTGATGGGGTTTTGGTGGTTTTCAGTTTTTGAATATTGCAACTGAAAGTGCCATAGTGGTCATGTACAAGGTTCTGTGTGTACATTTGCTTTTATTTTTCTTGTGTAAAGACCTAACAGCACAATAGCCATATTGCGTGGTACACATATGTACTAAGAGTTTTTATGATCATCCTCTTCATTTTAGTCTTCTAATATACCTAAACACTGCATGGTCTGAAGTACCAGTGCACTATAATTCATGAAGTCAAATAGTGTAAGTTCAACTGTTCAACATTGTTCTTTTTTTTTTAGCATGTAAAGGAAGAGTAGAAATTGATAAGAAAAAGATAAGAATGAGTCTAATTGTTTGCTTGCTATTTATCTTAAGCAGGAGGGTTTTGTTTCTTGGTCACATGGCATGGCATGCAGGATCTTAGTTCCCTGACCAGGCATTGAACCCTGTGCCCTCTGCAGGGGAAGTGAAGAACCTTAACCACTGGACCACCAGGGAAGTCCCTTGAACAGCAGTATTTAATTTGCTATCCAGGGATCCCCCTAGAGATCTCCTGGTCCACAAGTTCCAGACTCTTCATGATAAAACCCCAATTTCTCTTCACTTTCTTCATTTTCTCATAAGTGTGCAGTTAAGCTTTCCATGGTTGCATAACATGAGAGGTCATTGTTCTGTTGGCTAGTCGAGTGTGAGTGTGTGCTTGAGCATTCTCGTGTTTTAAAAAATTCTCAACTTTGATTTTGAATACTAACTGTTGGTACATTGTAACCCACATGAGCTTTGGCTCTTTGAGGTCCTCAGTGATTTTGAAAAAAATGTAAAGCAGTTCTGAGACCTAAGCCCTAGACAAAACTTAAAAGCAGTATAATGAAATGTGGGAAAAGTACAGAAATTGCAGACAAAGAAAAGGAGTATTTTATTTTTATTTATTTTTATTTTTTATTTTTTTGCTTTGTAATCAGTATATTAAAGAGACATTCATACATTTCAAGAATTGCTTAAATTCTGATATCAGATTTAAGCTTGTGAACATACGACTTTAAACATACAATTAAAGCTATTCATCATAATTTGCTATACTACCAACATTAAATTACAGTTACTCTGGAGCATAAGTTAAATGGTTTAAAGTAACTACAGAAAAGGAGTATTTTAAAGTGTAAGGAGTGGGATACCTTGAACATTAAAAGTTTACTATATATTTTCCTTCCAACTGGGAAGGGAAAGGAATATAAACACATCTCTACGTGGTCTTATTGGGCCTGGAGACCTGGCCTTTCTTTTGTTGTTGGCAGAACTTTGGTTTCTATANCTACAGAAAAGGAGTATTTTAAAGTGTAAGGAGTGGGATACCTTGAACATTAAAAGTTTACTATATATTTTCCTTCCAACTGGGAAGGGAAAGGAATATAAACACATCTCTACGTGGTCTTATTGGGCCTGGAGACCTGGCCTTTCTTTTGTTGTTGGCAGAACTTTGGTTTCTATAGTGCTAGGTTCACTGTCTCACTGTTGTGTCCCAGGGTCATATTGAATCCGCAGCCTCTTTTCACTGTGCCTGGTCAAAGGGAACATTTTTCAGCATGTATGAGACGCTGCCACTATTTAACTTGCTTCCAGTATGAAAATAGCACTGCAGGGATGGAGAGAAGCTGGGGTTTGGTATTGAAGGCTGCACTGTGTCTCAGGGCTCCAGGAGAATGTAGGTGTTGATGGAAGACAGAACAAGAATGATTGTTAAATATGGTGCAAGGGCTTTTGTTTCTCCATATCTATTGGTGATATTTATTATTTGTTAATATGTAAATGGTTTAACAAAATTAAGGTGGGGTTCTAGAATAAATTTTACAATTTTTCTTGTCTAGTTTAGTATCTTGAATGCTTTTTAGTTCCTCTTTACTCCTGCCATAAGGGTGGTGTATCTACATATTTGAGGTTAGTAATATTTCTCCCAGCAATCTTAATTCCAGCTTGTGCTTCATCCAGCCCAGGGTTTCTCATGATGTACTCTGCATATAAGTTAAATAAGCAGGGTGACAATACATAGCCTTGATGTACTCCTTTTCCTATTTGGAACCAGTCTGTTGTTCCATGTCCAGTTCTGACTGTTGCTTCCTGACCTGAATATAGATNCATAGTTCATCGGGCACTCTGTCTATCAGATCTAGGCCCTTAAATCTATTTCTCACTTCCACTGTATAGTCATAAGATCGGAGTTAAAAGTATATTTTACTCAGAGAACACACAAATTTGTTAGTTGCATGTTCTTACTTATTTTTACAAAATAAACAAAATTGATGAATTTTAAAGACTCAACATCAACATTTTCTTTTATTTTTCATAAATAGAAAGTCTAAACAGAAGGCAGTATCAATATGCAGTAAAGCATGAAAATGTGTGTGGTTGCTGTTACTATAGTTGCCATTGCTGTGTAGAGTGTACTTATTCCCTGAAAAGAAATTGAGGAGGATAAAGCAAAATGAAAAGTGACTGTAGGCTACTCTGATCAAATACATGAAACCTTCCGTTTGAGCCTGGTGCCATTAGCCTGCATAGATTTCTCTGACTTG
The DNA here is from genome assembly GCA_006410615.1 of Neotragus moschatus. Taxonomy (NCBI): domain Eukaryota; kingdom Metazoa; phylum Chordata; class Mammalia; order Artiodactyla; family Bovidae; genus Neotragus; species Neotragus moschatus. The sequence goes on from SJYA01002670.1 coordinate 62,615, forward strand.
TATCGAACTTCATCTCCTGAGGCTAACAGCTCTTCATGTCTCTGTCTTGAGCACCTAAGAATGAATCCTCAGGGTTTCTCACTGTGAGAAAACGTTTGTGGGAGACAAGGGTGATAGGAAAGTCCAGACACCCCGTTTGCACCCTGTTGTCAGGGTCTGCCCTCAGGCCACATCTACCATGAGCCATGTGAAAAGTCATCGCGAACTGGTTTCTCTTTGATTGGCTCCATCATTGCAGAGGAGGGATTTTAAGAAAATGGGATTGAAATCTGCTTCAGGAACTTTGTCCCCTGATGGTCACAAGCGCGAGGGAGGGGCCTAGGGTGAGGAACTTCTTTCCTTCGTGTAGAACGAAGAACAGGGCACCTGGGATGCAGTGCTGAGCCCTGGCTTCCTCCCAGTGTGTCCTTGCATGAGTGAGACCCCGCAGCCAAACACCATCCTAGCAGTTTTTCAGCCTCTTTTCTCCTTCTTTTAAAGCAGTGCTAGCAATAGAGGGTTCGCTGGATATTTGTAGAGTGGATTTGGAATAGGACTTTCAATTGCTTTAATATATCCAGAAAAGGAAGTCATTTGTGAACCTGTTCACTTTATCAGTAGTTTAAAAATGAGGAGCTGTAACACTTTAGATGCTGACTGTGGTCAGTAGTTCAGAGCCACTGGCGTAGAATTGAGCCCATCAGAAGGACGCCAGTGTCAGGATGGGGATCGAGGCAAAGGGTCCCAGGACAAGCCAGGCAAGGTAAGCAGGACAAGTATTAGAACCAAAGAAAGGAATTACAAGAGTTAAACAAAAGCCAGTTCTGCTTGGTTGCTTTGGTTTTCCTGCTGTTATACTGAAGCAGTTTTCCACGTGGCTTCTGAAGCCTTGAGTTCTAGGGAGAGCTGAGGCCAGTTGTGTGTGTGTGTGTGTGTGTGTGTGTGTGTGTGTGTGTGTGTGTGTGAAAGCCAGAGCTGCCTCCTACTGGCCAGTGAGAGCTAACTGTACACATTTCTCCCTAAATCTGGGTTCCGACCTCTTTTCTGACTTTAACTTGGCCGTAGCTAGACTTTTCACACCAGAGATCACTAAATGCTTCTGCTCAGAGCTGTCCCCTCTCCTGGACAGAGATTTGTTAACCATGTACCAGGATACCACTGGATAAAGTTCCAGACAGTCTCTCAAGAAAAAGTTATGTTGTGGATAAAGAAAATGTGGTACATATGCACAATGTAATATTACTCAGCTGTAAAAAGGGAATGAAAAAGTACTATTTGCAGAGATGTGGATAGACCTAGAGACTATCGTACAGGGTAAAGTAAGTCAGAAAAAGAAAAACAAATACTATGCAATACTGCTTACGTGTGGAATCTAGAAAAATGATACAGGTAAACCTGTTTGCAAATCAGAAATAGAGACACAGGTTTCAAGAACAAACTTATGGGGAAGGGAGGAGCAGGATGAATTGGGAGATTGAAGTTGACATATATACACTACTATGTATAAAATAACTAATGGAAACCAACTGTATAACGCAGAAAACTCTACTTAATGCACTGTGGTGACCTAAATCTGAAGGAAATCCGTAGAAGAGGTGGTATATATATATGTATAGCTGGTTCACTTTTCTATACAGAAGAAACTAATACAACTGTATAACAATTGTATTACAACAGTTGTAATACACTATATTACAATTAATACTAACACTATAATAGTGAAACAACTATACTGCAATGAAAAAAAATTTTTTAAGTGATAAAAAATTTTTAAAGTCTACCCATATTCTTAAATTTAGAAAACATTACTTCTAACAACAAAAAGTGGCCAAAGGACATTTGCTCATGAGTTAGCTAATTTTTATTTTATTGTTACAATTTTGCAAGAATTTAACAATCAAATACATCTGTAGTCAAGTGTGTTCACATTTAATTAGCAACCATAAGAGAAAGTAAAGTCAGAGAGATTTAAGGAGCTTCTAAAAACTCAGAATGTTTGTCAAAGGCCCAAAAAGACTCATGTCACCTACTCTGAAGCAGGAACTTGTGCCTGTCTTTTTCTTCACTGATTTCATCTGGGTATTTGTTTAGTCAGTGTGTTTCACTTAACTGTGCATATAGCTCTTCTAGGGGTCTTGTTAAATGCAGATTCTGACCTGTATATGTGGAGAAGGCCTAAGAGTCTGCATTTCTTTAAGTTCCTAGATGAGGCTGATGACGTGTAGACTATATTTTTACTAGCAAAAATTTAGCAATTGTGGTTCAGTTCAGTTCAGTCGCTCAGTCATGTCTGACTCTTTGCTACCCCATGGGCTACAGCATGCCAGGCCTCCCTGTCCATCACCAACTCCCAGAGTTCACCCAAACTCATGTCCATTGAGTCAGTGATGCCATCCAACCATCTCATCCTCTGTCATCCCCTTCTCCTCCTGCCCTTAATCTTTCCCAGCATCAGGGTATTTTTAAATAAGTCAGCTCTTCGCATCAGGTGGCCAAAGTATTGGAGTTTTCAGCTTCAACATCAGTCCTTCCAATGAACACCCAGGACTGATCTCCTTTAGGATGGACTGGTTGGATCTCCTTGCAGTCCAAGGGACTCTCAAGAGTCTTCTCCAACACCACAGTTCAAAAGCATCAATTCTTTGGCACTCAGCTTTCTTTATAGTCCAACTCTCACATCCATACGTGACTACTGGGAAAATCATAGCTTTGACTAGACAAACCTTTGTTGACAAAGTGATGTCTCTGCCTTCTAATATGCTGTCTAGCAATTGTGGTGGGTGGATAAAAATAAAAAGGCAAACAAATGTATTTTTTAAAAACCTAGTTTCTGAGACCTTTGTAAACTCTGCATGGAAGAAACCTTATCTTTTATTTTTGCATTGGGGATCTTTGCTTTTGAGCTGTTGCACTTTTTTTTTTTGCAGATGTTGAGTTCACACAATATACAGTAAAAGACTAAATGAGCTGAAGACACGAGAGATCCCAATTATACAACTCACTGACTATCCACAAGCCCAAACAATGAAAAGCATTTTGCGTGCTTTACTCACTTAATTTCCTTTAGACCCTCCTTGGTGCCTTAGCTGCATTAATGTGATAACTCTTGTATCACAATTAATAAACGGTGGGGATTGTGAGCATTTCTGGAGTTTGTCATATTGAACGGGAGCAGGATCTGAACATCAAATTCTTGGTTCATTATTAGGGTTGATCTGGTTTTATAGAGAGAAAATTTATAAATTTAAAAAATTTTTGTTCTGCCACAGGAAGAACAAGTGAGGTCTGGGTCTATCTTTCCACCAAATGTTTAGTTTTGGAAGTCATTTCTCATGGGTGACTTTCAAGGATTTTCTTCTTCTTTGTTCCCTTCATTAGGAAACTCACTGAGTCTTCAAGAAGCTCATCACGTGATACTCACACAAATGCACATCCAGCACTTCCACAAAGGTCCCAATAGTTGAGTGTTCTCCACTGCCCTGAGCATATTGAAAGGCAAATGCTGAGTCGTGTTCTGTATGATTCAGTATCCTGTACTAATAATACTGGAAACCGTGGCTATTCCTGAGTCTCAGAGTTAAGTATGTGGCTACATGAAGGCTCAAGGAAGAGAAAATAGCCCCTTTTCTGAAGTTAGAGGGCAGGGAGTGTAACCCAGAGAAGCAACACATGGTTTCCAGCACTGAAATGCAGCATTGTTTTCATAACAACCCAACTGGTGTTTGGAAGCCTGCTGCTGCTGCTGCTAAGTTGCTTCAGTCGTGTCCGACTCTGTGCAACCCCGTAGATGGCAGCCCACCAGGCTCGCCCGTCCCTGGGGTTCTCCAGGCAAGAACACTGGAGTGGGTTGCCATTCTAACTTAAAGGAATTAGCTTATCACTTCCAGCCTTTTGGAAAATGCTCATAGATTTATTATTCCCTGTCTCTAGGAAAGCAGAGGTAGAAGGCAGGGCTTTTTCCTTCACTCAAGTGCACATGATGGTGCTCTGCACAGATTAAAGCTCTCCTGTGACAGAGAAATGAGGTTAAGAACGTTCTAATTTTTGACGTAACATGTAAAAGGGCCTAGAAGAGGGATGCGAGAATGATTAATTCTTACCAAGTTACTTGACTTTACGTTGCAAATGGGTTGGCTCTGATGGTTTCTCAAATCAAGTATCCTTTTATTATAGCCAAAAAAAAAAAAAAAGTCTCTATCTCAAGCTCTGATCTATTTAATTATTCATGGCTGAGATGTTCCTGTTTACCCTCTTACCATTTTCATCATAATACATTAAAACTTTTCAGCCTATTATTATTTTGAACATTACTTTTAGAAGGATAAATTATTAGCCTATGTATCATCAGAGGAATTTTGAGCAAAATGCATTTTCTAAAGTAAGCATAAGGAAGTCACAAAAACATTCCTTAAGAAAACAGAAAAAGGGTGAGAGATGGAGGAAGGGAGGGCAGGACAAATAGAAGTAACAACATGAGAAAAAAAGAAAATGTATATTGTGTTATATGCAACATGAAATAAGTTTTTAAAGAAATGAAGACATTTCTTTCAAGAATGTCTGAAACCTCAGAACGTACTTTTATATTTAACGCAGGCACTTTGCTGGTATGTTCCAAAGTTCAGTTTTATAATTTAGTAAGTGACCAGCCCCACATATCAGACACCCTGTAAGTTGCATATTAAGTATGTCCAAGTATCACATCCTTACACTTCAGGTTTGGCCTGTATTTTTTTTATTTTAAAGATGATTTGTAAAGTTTGTAGAAACACTTAAGAAATCAGATGATTCCCCAGAAAGCTCTGAAGATTGTCCATCTCTGAACCAATTTGTTGTTCACAGAGCAGGGCATCCCTGTTCATGGACCACTCCAATAGTCCTCGTGGTAAATTTCAGCTCAGCAGCCTGTGTTGTAATCCTTTGTGCATCAAGAGCCACCGTTGCTCCATGAATGAGAAAAAATAAAATTACTGTTCTTACTGTAAATGTGGGTGAAAATAAACATACTTTTTGATGGCATTTGAGGGTATTCCAAAGGAAACTTAACTGGTTGGTTGATAACTGAGAGCAATAGATGGGGCTGATGGCTCAGTATAGTCTGAGCATAGGCTCTTGGGACCCATCTAGGTCTTCAGTTAAGCTTGTGTCTTAAGTTCTGAGTGGCTCTTCCTATATCATGGGCTTCTCAATGTTCTAGCAAAAAGAATGCGTTCACTAGTGTAGATAGCTGGTTGTGGCACAGTTTATGAACTTGAACTTATAGAAAGGCCTTGATTGATTGTAAATATTGGTTTTAAATATTGGTACTTTGGTAACATTGGTACTCTTTTGTGTGTGTGTTTGTGTGTGTGTCTGTATTCTTTCTTATTTTTTATTTTACTTTACAACACTGTATTGGTTTTGCCATACATTGACATGAATCCGCCACGGGTGTACATGAGTTCCCAATCCTGAACCCCCTCCCACCACCCTCCCCATCTCTCTGGGTCATCCCAGTGCACCAGCCCCAAGCATCCTGTATCCTGTATTGAACCTAGACTGGCGATTCATTTCTTACATGATAGTATACATGTTTCAATGCCACTCTCCCAAATCATCCCACCCTCTCCCTCTCCCACAGAGTCCAAAAGTCTGTTCTATACATCTGTGTCTCTTTTGCTGTCTCTCATACAGGGTTATCATTACCATCTTTCTAAATTCCATATATATGAGTTAGTATACTGTATTGGTGCTTTTCTTTCTGGCTTACTTCACTCTGTATAATCGGCTCCAGTTTCATCCACCTCATTAGAACAGATTCAAATGTATTCTTTTTAATGGCTGAGTAATTCTCTGTACTCTTAAGTATTGGGTCCTTGTAGCCTGTTTGCAGTGATTATTTTGGAATTCTTTATCACTTAGCTTAGGAAAAAGAAAAGACTGCTCCTCAGGTCTTTTCATTAAACCAGAAATCTTAGTTTCCTCTATTTCCTGGTGAAATTTTTGGATATGTTCTGGTGTCATCTCTGTTACAAGAATTTAGTCAAATTACATTTAACCATTTAAAATTAAAAATTTCTCATATAAATTCTTTCTGTCTTGGTGATTAAAAAAAAGTCATTTTTTGTCTTTCATTATCTCTACCATCAAAGGAACACAAACTAGGGTAACTGGCCTTTGTTTCCTTAACAAAAATAAAATGTAAATTGAGTTCTCAATTCCGATTGAGAAAAAGCCTTATTAATGCGTTAGCTTTAGTCCTTCTGTTGGCTATTACCAAAGGAACAGCCAGCTGGTACATCCCCAAATCATTCAGGTTCTTCCTTAGAGCCAAAGGCAAATTTTCTTAAAATAAATTTTTAATTTTAGAATAGTTTTATTTTATTATTATTATTTATTATGCAAGTATTTATTGCTACTAAACTACTTAGTTTTCTGGCTTTTCTTTATTTGCTTTGCTGTGCTATATGGCTTGTGGGATCATAGTTCCCTCACCAAGCTGAACCCATGTCCCGTAACAATGGACCTCCTTGGAATTCTCTATTTTGTTTTTTTAATAATTTACTTACTTGTGTAGTTTAATTAAAATTCTCAAAATATAATTGATTTAGGCATCTTGTCACATTTAAAGTTATATGTATTTATCTTTAAATTGCTGATTAATTTTTTTTGCCTATTTTCTTTGATTTCTGTTTATTTCCATACTGATTTTTATGATCAATCATATAGTGAGGAAATAATCATTTAAAAATTATTATTTATTTACTTAGTTTTCTGGCTTGTGATTGATTTTGACTTTCTTATGCTATTTAGAATTCTTTTTTAGCTTTATAGATTTTTTGTTATTTACCTAATCAAGGGTTATAAATATTTTATTTGGTTTTTATATTATCTTTAAAATATTTCACCCATTGCCCCTTAACTGTAATATTTTTCCTTATTTTAGAAATTAATTTTTTAGCACTTTTGTGTTTTTATATAAAATGAAAGTTTTGATCCATCAGGTGTTTATTTTGCTATATAGGGAGTTAAGGGGCTTACCTTGTGGCTCAGCAGTAAAGAAGCTGCCAGCAGTGAGGGGACGTAGGTTCGGTCCCTGGGTTGGGAAGATGCTCTGGAGGAGGGCATGGCAACTCACTCCAGTATTCTTGCCTGGAGAATCCCATGGACAGAGAAGCCTGGTGGGCTACTGTCCGTAGGGCTGCAAAGAGTCGAAAAGAAGCTGAGCATGGACGCACATAGGGAATTAGACAGAGATTGCATTAGATAGTTTTAGATACACAAAAGCTTTCTGTAATGCTTTTCTGTGGCTGAACATCTTATCTTTTTACAAAGCAAATATGATGCTGACAATATATTATGTAAATTTAGTGGAGGTTTTCCTTTTAATTACTTTTTATGATAAACAAGTGTACACATGTGGAAAACACTAGAATATTGGACTATCATGGGTTGGGTTGACATCTCTATTTGTCACACAGAAGGTTGTGAACAGAACAATGCTCTTGGACCATCAACCCAAAGGGGGCATTTCTATGAATATGTCAGCCAGAGCACTTCCTGTATCGAACAGTTTTGATAGATTTTACTTAGAAAATTATGGGAATACTTAGTTGAAAAAATGCATTAGTAGGAAATATTTGCTACAGTTTAGCTTTTTTAAAAATTTATTTTTAATTTTTGGCAAGACTGAGTCTTCATTGCTTCACACTGACTTTCTCTAGCTGCAGTGGGTGGGAGTTACGTGTTGTTGTGGTTTTCAGGCTTCTCAGTGCCATGGCTTCTGATGCAGAGCACGGGCTCTAGAGCACGTATGGGCTTCAGCAGTTGCATCACATGGACTCAGTAGTTGTGGCATGTGGCTTAGTTGCCCTGAAGCATATGGGTTCTTTCTGGAGCAGAAATTGAACCTTTGTCCCTCCATTGGCAGGCAGATTCTTAACCACTGGACCGCCAGGGGAGTCCCTAAATTTTAGCTTTTACTTTATCTTTATTAAATAATTGCAAGCAATCTTGCCTGGAAAACTCCATGGACAGAGGAGCCTGGTGGGCTACAGTCCATAGGGTCACAAGAGTCAGACATAACTTAGCAACTCAACCATTTAAAAAATAAAATTCTCAAAATTCTTCCCTTGATAAAATACAATTTATAGATTAACTTTTATAGTATAAAAAGTAAACCTGAATTTTCATCTGGATAACACATCTCCTGAGCCTCTTCATGGACTGTAAATTCTGGATTGCAAGAGGCAACCCAAGGAGAGGACTGAGAAGTGGAAAGAGAAACTGATGAGGGAATCTAGGGTTGGGGAGAAACAGAGCACCCAGGACAGGCTATCACCCTCTACCCGACAGCACAAAGCCTGTGCCCTGTGTCTTCCCATCTCTGCCTGAGCAGCAGAAGGTGGTCCACTTGACTCACTACCCCACCCCCACCCTGCATTGCAGAAAGGAGCCCCAGTGACAGCACAGGTGAGCTCAGGGTCTGTTGGGGACTCTTTTGACAATGAGCAACCAGAGGTAATCCTCTCTCCCCACTAGACCTGAGACTCGCTTCCCCACCTAGACACGGGGCAGCCAGGGGTCATCCATGGAGGGAACCTACCGGCAAGCAGTTGGCCTAGAGTCATTCTCAGCCTTCTCTGGGCTGGAGAATCCTTCGACAGCAGCTGACCCTGATGAGAGGCCCACACCAGGGCCCAGTCCAGGAAGTTCTTTGTCCTCTCTTTCAGCACCTGCAGGCACTGAGATTCCTGGGCCATGCGAGCACCTCTGGCCTCTCAGGACATATAAGAAGCAATCACTAAGAGCCCCAGAAGTACCCAGTCAGACCAAGAGAGCATCACAAAGTCTCTGAAAATGCAATTGTCTTTGGATTCACAGCCCACAAAAATAAGTCAAAGCATAAACCAAGTGACTGCCTGCTACAATAAGATTTAAATAGGACCCCGCATGTCTCTAAATAATAGCCAAAATATTCAATAGAAAATAGCCTGACACGTAGTGATTTCAAGGTGAATGAGAAAAGACAATAAGTCGATGCCAGTACCAAGATGAATTAGATATTCCAGTTACCTGAGCAGCATCACAAACATCATCAACCAGGAGTGACAGACGTTCTTAAAATAAATGATAGAAAGAAACTAAAAGCAAGACATGGAAAAATCACAGCAAGTAACACAAGTCATTTTTAAAAACTAAATAAAAATTAGAGAACTGAAAAATATAACAACAAAGATTAAGAACTCAAAATAAAGAGTAAGTTGAACTTGAGGACAAATCAAAATTTACTCAACCTGAAAAGCAGAGATAAGTGGACTAAAAAGAAAGAAACAGAGCCTCAAGGGCCTGCAGGATGATAAAAACAGAGCCAACATTCATACTGATGCCCTAGAAGGAGAGGAGAGAGAGGGGCTGAAAAAGCAGATGAATGGAATGGACTTTTGGACTTTGAGGGAGAGGGAGAGGAGGGGAAGGTTTGGGAGAATGTCACTGAAACGTGTGCTGTCGAGTGGGAAACGAAGCATCGGTCTATATTCGGTTCAGGATACAGGATGCTTGGGACTGGTGCACGGGGATGATCCAGAGAGTTGATGTGGAGTGGGAGGTGGGGGGGGGGTTTCAAGACTGGGAACTCATGTACACCTGAGATGAAAAAATAAAAATTAAAAAAAAAATAATAAATAAATAATAGGCTGAAAAAAAAAAGGCAGATGAAGAAATAACTTCCACACTTGACCGAAGACATCAGATTATAGTCAAGAAGTTGAGAACAAATCCAATGAGATAAACCCAGAGAAACTCATGCCAAGACACATGATCACTAGGCTTCTAAAATCTAAGGGGAAAAAATGTCTTGAAAGCAGTGAGAAAGAAGCAGCATGTTCCCTATGGGAGAGACCAATTCAAAGGACAGCACATTTCTCCTGAAGCCGTGGAGACCAGAGGAGCCAACACAACAGTTCCAAGTGCTGGCAGTGAGGAGTGTACACCGCACATTCTGTAGCTCGTGACACTGTCCTTCAGGAGGGAGGGGGGTAGAGAGCCCAAATGAAAGGAAAGGGAGAGGGTTCTCCTCTAGCATATCTACCCTCAGAGAATGACTAAAGCAAATTTTTCAAAAAGAAAGGAGAAGGTGAATGAAGAAATCTTGGAGCTTTAACAAGGGATAATGAAAAGAGCAGAAAGATGGGTAAATACAATGGTTTTTTTCTTCATGAATTTTGTAAATCATATTTGATTATTGAAACAAAGATGATGACCCATTACTCAAGACAGTATGATCTTTAAAAGTGAGACAAGGGACTTCCCTGGAAGTCCAGAGATTGAGTCCATACTTCCCATGCAGGGGGCATGGATTCAATTCCTGCTCAGGGAACTAAGATCCTTTTTGTGGTGCAGCCAAAAAGTTAAAAAATAAATAAATAAATAAATAATAATAATAATAATGAAAAGGATTTCATCTCCTTAAAAAAAAAAAAAAAAGTGGGGCAGGTAAGGGAATCTACATGGAAAGTTTCGAGTAGTAAAATGTTACCAGTAGATGGTGATTATGTGTATGTATGTCTGTGTGTATTAAGTCACTTCAGTTGTGTCTGACTTTTTTGTGACCCCGTGGACTATAACCTGCCAGGCTCCTCTATCCATAGGATTCTCCTGGCAGGAATACTGGAGTGGGTTGCCAGGCCCTTCTCCAAGGGATCTTCCTGATCCAGGGATCTGATTATCTGTGAAAGTGAAAGTGAAGTTGCTCAGTCTTGTCTGACTCTTTGCAGCCCCTGGGACTGCACGCCCCTCTGTCCGTGAGGTTTTCCAGGCAAGAGTACTGGAGTGGGTCGTCATTTCCTTCTCCAGGGATCTTCCCAACTCAGAAATTGAACCCGGGCCTCCTGCATTGCAGGCAGACGCTTTACTGTCTGAGCCACCAGGGAAGTTGATTAAGGTATCTATCCCAAAGAAAACATTGAGGAACTACACCAAGCCACATATTCACCAATATAATAAACAAACATAAATAAATAAGGGTTTAGAAAATGTCCAAGAAATCCATAGGAAGGCAAACTGCCAATCCCAGAGGTTATATATTGTATGATTTCATTTACGTAACATTCTTGAGATGATAAAGCTGTAGAAACGGAGAACAGTGGGAATAGTTGCAGGGCTTAGAGACCAGAGTATCCATGCAGAGAAAGGAAGGTTTGTTACAAAGGGACAATGCAAGGTATCCTTATGGGGATAGAACAAGATGTGTCTGTATTATTTGGGACAAGCCTAAGTGAATTTATGGTTATCTCAAAGTTAAAAGTTGAATTAAAAAAAAAATGTATCATACACCTAACTCTTGAGAAAATGCACAGAATCTAACTCTTAAAATAATTCATAATAGTTTCTAAGAATTTTTAACTATTTGTAAAAGCAAGTTTTAATGAATACCATATACATTAAGACACTGTTTATGTCTAAATAAATAAATGTCATATATTTTGGATAGAGATGCAACTAGTGAAAGTATAGAGATGTAGGTATAGATATTATATACCAGTTTGGGTATAATGCCTACTTTGAAGGAAAGAANATAGTTTCTAAGAATTTTTAACTATTTGTAAAAGCAAGTTTTAATGAATACCATATACATTAAGACACTGTTTATGTCTAAATAAATAAATGTCATATATTTTGGATAGAGATGCAACTAGTGAAAGTATAGAGATGTAGGTATAGATATTATATACCAGTTTGGGTATAATGCCTACTTTGAAGGAAAGAAGAGAATAGAAATAAAAGGGTATAATGAAGCCTTAGTTGCATTTATATTTTTTTCTTTCACAAAGAATAATGCTGAAACAAAAAAATAGCAAAATACTGTTAGCGCTCATGTATCTCCTATGTTATATGTTTTTCCTCAGAAATATTTCAAAATAAAACACGCTTTCAAGGGACACAAATGAATAAATTTGATAAATTATAGTGTTAGTGTTACTTTGGTTAGACAATCTGCATAATTGAACCATTCTGTTTTTCAAAAAGTGACTTTAGTTTAAAAATAAATTTCATTTCTACTACATAAACTAACTTCAATGAAAAAGCTTTGAATGAGAGCTACATGAAGCCCCTTGAGGGTATAACATTTTTTCTATATTATAATAGGATTAGAATAGTTAAAGAAAATTAATTCTAAAGAAACATGAAGCTAAGGAGCTTGAAGCAATCCTTCATTTAGCGTGTGCATTCAGCTTTGTAGCAGGATTTGAGGCAAATTACAAAGTGAACAAAACAATCCATAAAATAGTACAATTCAGGATAGAAAGCAAACAAATGTGTAAGGGAAACCAAGAGATTAAGTACAGAAAGCGCCACAAATCTGAAAAAAAGTAATTACTTTTATTGAGTAATGTATTTGGATCTAAGTCTCTGGATGGCTAAGCTAAAAATCTGTTTGATTGCATAGTTTTTATGTGTTACCAAATGAGATTAGATTACTGCATCGTTGGTACAAATCATGCATGAAACTTAGCTCATTTGGGTTTCAAAGTGTACAGAGTCATAATTCTAGCCCAGGACATTCCCCTCCTCTTTTTCTTTCCTAAATCATACATACTCTGCTCCACGGTACCTCCTGCCAATCCAGTAGAGAAAGTCAGCCTCAGCCATTTGGGGGCTTCCCTCCAAAGCTCCTGAAGATATTGACTTCTGCCTGTGGTTGCCAAGTGGGAGTGGAATGTGGGAGGGATGGGCTGGGGAATTTGAAATTAGCAGAGGCAAACGAGTGTATGTATATATATACTTGCTATATATACCTGGGTAAACAACAAGATCCTATGATGTGGCAAAGCAAACTATATCTAATCTCCTGGGATAAACCATAATGGAAAATGATATTAAAAAGTGCACATATCTCTTCAAGAAAATTAGAGATACCAAGGGAACATTTCATGCAAAGATGGGCTTGATAAAGGACAGAAATGGTACAGACCTAACAGAAGCAGAAGATATTAAGAAGAGGTGACAAGGATACACAGGAGAACTGTACAGAAAAGATTTTCATGACCTGGATAATCATNCTCTGCTTTTTAATATTCTGTCTAGGTTGGTCATAACTTTTCTTCCAAGGAGCAAGTATCTTTTAATTTCATGGCTGCAGTGACTATCTGCAGTGATTTTGGAGCCCAAGAAAATAAAGTCAATCACTGTTTCCATTGTTTCGCCATCTATTTGCCATGAAGTGGTAAGACCAGATGCCGTGATTAAACTTCTTTTTTTAATTAAAAAAAAAACTTTAAATATAAAATTTCGGTTTTTTTGTTATTACAGAACATATCAAATTGATGACATGCCCCACTTCTGGTGTGGAGACTAGCAATGAGATGTGGTAGGGTAGGGTAACAGTGAAGCCTGGTACATATTATGGATTGAGTTTTGAGCCCCAAAAGTGATGAAACTCCTAACTCCCCACGACCTCAATGTGTGGCATTATCTGGAAAAAGATCTTTACTGAGGGAATTGAGTTAAAATGAGAGCATCAGAGTCAGCTCTAATGCAGTGTGATTGGTGCCCTTCCTTATTAAAAGGGGAAGTGTAGACACAGAGACAGAAAGACAGACATCCACACAGGGTGTATGCCATGTGAAAATGAAGGCAGAGATCAGATCAGGGTGATGAATCTAAAACCAGAGGACCCCTGAGATGGCCAGCAGATTAGCAGAAACTAGGTGACCGCTCACAGTCAGAAAGAAAAGCAACACCTGATCACATCTGCATTTCGAGCTTCAGTCCTGGATGACAAAACCTGCCTGTTGTTTAAGCGACTGTTTGTGGTACTTTGTCACAGGCCAGGCATTTGGGATAAGGCAGGTCAAGCCAAGGAGGTATGCTAACATGTCTCTACAATTTTGAAAGATCATCATTTTACATTTTACAAGACCACCTATTTTATTTCCAATTTTTGAGGGATTATTTAGTATGTTGACAGCAGGGAATAAGGGGTGAATCTTATTTTAGGTTAACATCTGTCCCCTTTGGCATGACTGAAATGAACATGGTTTCATCTGTTCCTTGGTCATCAATCCCTGCAGACCACTGTCTTTTTATTTCTTTATTCTAACGGGGCTTCTGCAAGTCTAGATCTCTGCCATCAACTTTCTTTACTGTCTGGATTACAGGAAATAATTCATATTTTTTTCAGGTTGCTTAGGGTGATGGACAACTGATTAGGGCTGTTCAAAATCTTTTACCACCTGTTTAGAATATGAGGGTGTATGGACTCCATCTAACTGCCAAGGTTAGGGTTAGAGTCACTTGGGAACTCTGGGGGGCTGTTTCGGGCTTTTGCCCATACTCATTTACTGAACATTTCTACTCTGTCTCTTTCTGAGTGCATTTTGCCTTTGTATTTAACGGTGAGACTTTCTGCCTTCTTGTGCTGTACTTGGTTGTAAACCAATATGAGTTTCCTGGCTTCTTTATATCAATTTCTTGTTCTTGGAATTTGGGTATTTGATTAATGCCAGTGGGGAGATTTCCCAGGTTCCAACACGTGCAGATTCATCATTCTTTTTAAGTACCTGTGGAACTTTTATGAAAATTGACAGTAAGTGGATCCAAACACAAGTCTCATAAAGTATCAAATGGCTGTTGGACTTCCCTCGTGGTCCAGTGGCTAAGATTCTGTGCTACCAATGTAGGGGCCTCAGGTTTGATCCCTGGTCAGGGAACTGGATCCCACATGCTGCAACTAAGCGTTCACATGCCGAAATGAAGACTAAGGATCCCACATGCTGCATCTGAGACCTGCTACAGCCAAATAAATAAATATATATTTTTTAAAAATGAGTTTAAAAATTTGTAAATGACTATGGTCACTCAGAGTATTTTTCTCTGATGAAAATTACATTTTTTTCTAGAAGTCAAATAGCATCAAATTATAAGAAAGCCCACATGTTTAAAAAGTCACTTCATATTTGTGTTATAATTTTCATATCTTTTCCTTTCTCTTTCCCAAGAATTTCTAATTGCCTTTGGTTTTTATTGGTATTGATGAAAAATAATTAACTGTCTTTTGCATACTCTCAAGTTAACTGGGAACTTTGGTGGTATTTTATGTTATTTCTCCTTTTGTTCCCTCAGAGACATTTCTTCTAAAACACTTCAGACCCTACTTCATTTAGGATGGGGTATTCTCTTAAGTCTCTTGCCTAACTCCCATCCTGGGTTGGACCTTTATTTCCTGAAACTTTTTTTTTAATCTTCCTTATGTTTTTAGTTGCTTTGCTAAGAATATCTTCAATAATTCCCCCCAAAGCAAGACATACATTTTCTGAGTTTCTGTATGTTTAGCTGAGACTTCATTCCACTATCACATTTGATTGATATTTTGGTAAATTACAGAATTCTAGAATTAAAACAAAGTGTTTTATAACTTTGACAGCATTGATCCATTTTCTTCTATCATGAAGAAAGACAAGTGAAAAAAATTTGACTGTGTTTGATTCTTTTATAGGTAACCTATTTACTTACCTGGAATTTTTCTTTCTTTATAGACATTTTAAGAATTCTCTTGTTCTACTTGAAGTTTCAAGTTCATGAGAATTTTTCTGAGTCTAGGACTTTTTATATCATCTTCTTAGCTGTTTTTATGCCCTTTAAGCCCCAAAACACATTTTCTTTTATACCTCAAGGACATTATTTTATTTCTTTGATAATTTCCTTTCTTTCAAATTTTGTTTTTCTGTTCTTCTTAAATAAGTTCCTGGTGTTTTGATTTTAGGCTCCTGATTATTTCTCCATGTCTCACATATTCTCTGTCCTGTATTTTACCTTTGAGTATAGTGTTGTTGTTGTTGTTGAGTTGCTAAGTCATGTCTGACTCTTTGTGACCTCATGGACTGTAGCATGACATGACTCATAGCTTCACTGAGTTACGCAAGCGCCTTTGCCATGAAACGGCTGTGATCCATGAAGGAGATTGAGTGTAGTGATTAAGAGCAAGGGATGGGGAGCCAGAATTACGCAGTTTGGCCCTAGTTGGGTCTTCCTCTATCAGTTCTGGTTTAAAGTGGATCCCTGGCTTACTGCTTCACCTGTTTTACAACTCCCAGGTGTTGCTAGTGGTAAAGAACATGCCTGCCTGAGTTTAAATGTGTTAACATTTCTTATCTGATGATCCCTTATGTTGTATGTGCTTTTTCTTACATCTCAATGTGTGTCATGAAGGACAGTGTTTGTAGGTTTTCATTCTGCCAGCTTGAACTAGAAGCTTCTTTAATTTTGAGTTCACTGAGTTTACACTGAGTACATTATTTTTAATCATTTCTACCTTCCAATCAATAAATTTTCCTCTGTTATGCTCCAAAGGTTTTTGTTTTTAAATTAACATATCTTTGGCTGTGCTGGGTCTTTCACTGCTGCCTGCCTGCTTTCTCTGGTTGCAGTGAGCAGGGGCTCCTTTTCTTTGTGATGCATGGACTTCTCATGGCAGCGGCCTCTCTTGTTGTGGCACACGGGGTCTGGAGCATGTGGGCTCAGTACTTGTGGCACAAGGGCTTAGTTGCTCTACAGCATGTGGGACTGTCCCAGACCAGGGGTCAAGCCTGTGTCCCCTGTGTTGGAAAGCACATTCTTTACCACTGGACCACCAGAGAAGTATCCTGCACCAGAGTTTTGTTATTTGTTCTCTCTCTATGCTTTTACTGATAACTCACTTTTGATTATTTGTTTTTGTTTTTCTTCATTTTCTCCTGTAGAGCCATGACTTTGTTGTTGTTATTCGGTCACTAAGTGATGTCCCATTTCTTGCACCCTCACAGACTGTAGCACCCCAGGTTCCTCCATCCTCCACTATTGATAGCTTATGGTGAACCATCTTGGATTTGTGATCTCCGAAGAAGATTTAGCATCAGGACGAAGGACCAGGCTTGATCACTCAAGAGCTTTACCCAGCTCNAGTGATGTCCCATTTCTTGCACCCTCACAGACTGTAGCACCCCAGGTTCCTCCATCCTCCACTATTGATAGCTTATGGTGAACCATCTTGGATTTGTGATCTCCGAAGAAGATTTAGCATCAGGACGAAGGACCAGGCTTGATCACTCAAGAGCTTTACCCAGCTCTTTGATGCTGGGAGGGATTGGGGGCAGGAGAAGAAGGGAACGACAGAGGATGAGATGGCTGGATGGCATCACGGACTCGATGGGCGTGAGTCTGACTGAACTCCAGGAGTTGGTGATGGCCCGGGAGGCCTGGCGTGCTGCCATTCATGGGGTCGCAAAGAGTCGGACACGACTGAGTGACTGAAGTGAACTGAACCAAATTAATCATAGACTTTTTTGCTTTGCTGAGACTTTTAGAGTCTCAGACTGAACTTTTAAAATAAAACCTTTCATGGCTAGGGAAATCATGCTGAAGACTTATCACAAATTTTGCCTAACAGATCTAAGTAAATTCCTTCCTTCTCAAGGTCTCCAAAATTCTTTGAGATTTCTATACCTGTTATTGAGATAACCTTCCTAATTTATCTGATAAAGTAACTGGAAACTATGAGCTTCCAATCTCTGGAGGGTTCAGATAGAGAGTAAAGATAAATGTTTCAATTTTTTCATAAAATATAGTTTTAACAAATTATTGTTGTAATTAGTTTGAAGGGAACGTTTTTGGTTTGTTTTTTTTTTTTCTTACACCTGGAAAACACAGATTCAAATCAGTAATTTTCCAGATAGGAACCATAAAAGTTATATTCATTCAGTTCATTCAGTCCTTTTGTTAACCTTTTTGAAGTCATCAGGTTTTCTATTAGAATCCTTACCCAGTTCAGAAACTGGTATTTATCCAAAAGTCCTTTTTATAAATCTTTTTGAAGAGGCAAAACATGGTTAGTGCTATGACAGTATTTTGAGATAGTAACTAGAATTATGCCTGATAACATTTTACTCAAACGTACCAGAATTTTAGGAACTCCATACAGTTTCTAGGATATCTATATTAGTAACATTTACCATACAGTATAACCCAAGACATATTACTAACTCGACAATAAACCCCCCCATGTAATTCTGTATACAAAATAAACCTAATTAGTGTAGGATCTCTCTTTGGGATGTTTCAGGGGCCCTCTGAAGCATCCCAAAGTTAGCCAGAAATCTTCTTCATTAGAATGAGTTGGGAAGCTTTGTCAACAAATATCAAACAGTTTTAGAACACTGTCAGATAGGATTATAGGTCATTGTGAAACAATAACTATTCACTTAGCCAAAGTAACAATAAAGGATTTCAGAATAGATCATTTAAGAGATAAAGAAACATTATCAAAGGCAGTTCAATATCTGAAGAAAAGGTGTCCTCTTAACAGAGAGAAAAGCTAATTTCAAGTTTTTGCACCAGCTTACTTTACTTAAAAGGTAAACTTAATTAACTTTATTTTAAAATTAGTCCTAACCATATACAAAACTCTTTCCTCATGGTTCACTTTTCACAAACCCTATCACTTTCTGTCCCCATGACTGTGTTCTATCCTAAAGACATGTAAGTCAGGCTTACTTTCTTTTTCCTTCACAAAATGCAGTTACATTCCTTATACCTTCTTTACTGAAAACATACTTCCTACTTCCCTTAAGCAACCAAGAACTGACTTTTATATTATCATTTTATAGATTGGTGAGCATAAATACCAGTGATAATTTCTAAAACCTTTGTTTCTTAGAACAATTTAGGATCAAACCAAACATATTTTCAATCCCAAATCTCTTTAGTTTCTCTGTAAGAAGTAATTAGTGTTTAGTAGTAAATGTTCCAAAATCTGATTTTTTTTGGAAATGACTTAGCTATTCAATAGAATTCCAACACAGTTTAGCACAACCCTTAGAAGTTCAAGTTACCCCAATCTGCAGAGACTATTTTAGACATTCCTAAAGCATAATTATGCTTAATAGAGTTTATCTAAAGGCCCATATCTCATTTACATGTTTTTTTTTTTTTTTGGAAGTTTCTTCACTCGAGGTAATTTCCTTGCTGACAAACTTGTAACAGATATAATAATATTTAACTTATGTTAAACCCAGGTACAGTGAAAATATTCTGCTTAATGTTGGTTACTCTTAAACATGTCTACCTTATTTAGAACAAATAAACATCGATATCAGGTATTTAACACTGAGTATTTCCCAGTTCACATGAACCTGAAAGTCATTTAGATTAATTTCTCTTGTACTTAGAATTATTTGATTTGTAAGCACTTCCTTTTTTTTTTTTAAAGGCCTGTTAGCTTATCTACAAACTGATTCAGCAATCAGCAATATTATCAAAAAACAAAGACACACACTGAGACATACATATATCCAGATGGACACAAGAGGTCCTGTAGCTTTGTTTTCCAAACTTAGTTATGAATAAAAAATTGTTGGAATAAGATTTTAAAAGGCTTTGTTCCCCCTTTTTCCCTTTTGATTTCAAGAATTAGATATGGTCTATATAAGTGATCCAGAGAGCTCTGTTCTAAAGGTATAGAAGGGGTTATTTTCTCAGGGCAAAATTCTTAAAAAGATAATTTTTTCTTCAAGCTTCCTCTGGAGTCTAAAGAATATTGTGACCACATTGTCAAAAATCATATTTTGTGTGTGTGTGACCATAGGTTATAGCCAAAATTTAGACCAGATAGTGCTCAATTTGGTCCTGATAACAAGGGCAGATTGGTCGCAGCAAGGTGTAAAGCCTTACAGATGCCATGACAGGCTTATTAGAAAATACCGAGCCACAGAAAAAATTCCTGAGTCATTTGGACTCCGTGAGCTCAAGGCCATCGGGATGGCATAATGGAGACCTTATCAGAAAATAACTTCACCTGCTCTTGGTACAGAACAATCCGTAAGAGATACAAAACTCTAAACCCGCGCACGCGCATTGTGTGACCAATCAAAAGATGCCATATCCTTGTCATGCCTTGCTTGCCCAATCAACTCCCGCCGAATCTCTTTGTCTAAAACCTATAAATATTCCTGTAATCCTGGACTCGGGGCTCTCTTGCCTCCTCCACTGCGTTGGAGACGGCAGAGGACCCTAATTCGAGTTAGCAATAAACCCTCCTCTTGCTCTTGCATTGCCATGGTGGACTTGTTCTCTCAGTTTGTTCGGGGACTCAAGCTCGGAGCGTAACACTGGGGAAGTAGGGGTCTTAGTTTGATCAGCCCCAGGCTGTGGATTACAGGAGGAAGTCCTGGACTTAAGGGAACTTAAGTACATTTTCCTATTGTATGTCAATAAAGATGTAATATTTTAGGCCATTCTTCTTGTCATTGAATCATAGCTATAGATTGACCAGTTTAAAAAAATAATGAATTTTTTTTTTTCTCAAGGGGTTCCCAGGTGGAGTGTGGAACTGTACAGTAAGCAATTCCCACACTAGCTTGAGCACTCAAACCAAACCAACAAAACCAAACCAGAACTTCACCAGCCAGGAGTCTCACTCCAAATGAAACAAAAGGCAAAGAGATGCCCAGAAATCAACAGCCAAGTGGCAAGAGTGCCCCCAAAAGATGGTAAACTGATGCCCAGAAATCAAAAACCAAATGGCATAAATGTCAAACGTGACTTCCCAGTTCAACTAGACCTGTGACCTGGCAAAGTCAATGCTAGCAGCCTTTTTTTGGTTTTGATATAGTTTCAAGCAATTTCTTGTTGACGTTCTGAGAAGAGGTTACTCTTTCATTTACTGTTTTAGAAGCTTTGAGATACCAGTCGAAGCACAGCCAGTCTTTTCTAACTGTGCGCACAGAAATATCAATTTTAGAATATCAAAAGAACCCCAATTTGGCCATTTTTTGTTGAGATCTCTTTTAGTATAATTTCTCCAATTAACTAGGTGCTTGCAAATATGAGCTCTGTACGTATTGTGCACAAATCTGGCTAGACTGTTAGTCAGAGGCTGGCTTTCTGACACCCCTTTGTTTCTGCTTTTGAGAAATTCTGTTTCCCATTTTAAGCTGAATTTGTCAGGGATAAGAATCACTAGTGAACTTGTGTAGTGGACCCACGTGCTGCTTGTGAGCTTAACTTCTCCAGGAGTCACCCCAGAGTTGTTTCAGCTTGTCTTAACGTGTCTCAGATTCTGCCTATGGCAATCTAAGGCCACTGTGGCTGCTCAGGTTGCTGAATGGTCAGTTCTTATGTGCAACCCCCGAACAAGCAAGTATTTTAATTAGAGTGGGTTTGCCTGTGGGGCCACTGCACTGTATGAGGACTAGGCTTCTACCACTCCTGTAAATTTCTCAATCACCTGAGAAAATTGAAACCAGCTTGGAGGAGTCTTGTCCCTTTCCTTCATAGCAAAGATCTCATGTATTTTCCTCACGTTTATCCTGACAAATTCTATAATGGGCAGTCAAATTGAGGAAAAGTGTCAGATCAGCTTCTTACTTAAGCACTCAGCCAAGACCATTCAATCCCCTACAATGGAGCAACCTTGGCATCTTTCAGCTGAGACCCAGGTATTCCTCAATTTTTTCCCAATTGAACCCCCTACCTAGGACTTTTCCACTGGGGGTGCAATTCTCCTTGCATCTTTCAGCCAGCTGCTACCCAGTATCTTTTGCCTGGGTGGGAACTTCTCTGTATCTTTCAACCGAGTCCCACTCATTGTCTAGCCTATGAGTGGGTATGCCCTGGATATTTCACCCAGCCTCCCCCCTCACCCACCCCCCACCAGTATCTTTTCTACTAGGAGCCGGCATGTAACCTGTTCCACAGCCAAATAAAACTCAGAATTTCAACCAACACAGGAGATTCAAGAACCAGGAGAGACTTACCCAAATTCGTCTGTACTCCCAGAGGAGGTGGATGGGCGCAAGGGGCCACTGCTGCTACCACAGCTTTGGTTCCTCCTGGAGTCCAGTCAAAAGAAGGAAGTCCACTCTGGGTCCCTTTGTGGTCACCATAACTGTCAGCTAATAAAAGATGTACAACTTGGGAGTTGTGAGTTAAGTTTTATTTGGGGCAAAATGAGGACTGCAGCCTGGGAGGCAGCCTCTCAGATAGCTCTGAGAGACTGCTCCAAAGAGGCAGTGGGGGAAAGTCAATATATAAGGTTTCGGTGAAGGGGGAGTTCAGTGTCACGAAGCACTCATTTTACAGAAGGTTTTTATTAGTCATGAGGATCTGATGTCACAATGAAAGGATTTAGTGCTTCTCTAGATACGAGAACATGCAAGGATTGAGATCCTAAAATCTGTTCCTAAAAAGATCCAACTACCTAAAGAAATGTCCCACCAGATTCCCTGGAGCACAGAGTGCCTCACTGCACCCTGAACTCCCTCAAGGGGTTGTTGAAGGTCAACAGCTATGGCAGCCTGGGGTTCAGTCTGGGTAGAGGCAGATGCTTTGCCTTTGTTGTTCAGTCATTGGCAATGCTCTTGGTAAGTTCCAGTTTGTAGTTGACAAAAGCTTCTGATAAAGACATCAGAAGGGGGACAGAGAATGCCTCCCTTGCTAGTGTTAGCAGGGGAGTTATATACTTTTTAAACTAGTTACTACAATAAATCAAAAGACTGTCTCAAGATTGTAAAGATCTTACTAGACCCACTCCCACAATTTACATTTTCGGGTAACAGGATTAGAACTTAACAATAGAAAGATCCTGCCAGACCCACTCCCATAATATACATTCTAAGATATCAGGATTAGTCAGAAGGTTTTCAGGAAGGAGAAACTGTCCTCAAGCAGGATATATTGTTGTTATATAATCCCTAGTACAGGGTTTAAACTGAGTTGTTTGTTGTGTAATCATCAGTTCCTGGCAAAAACAAAAACAAAAACATTTTATGTGACTAAGACTAAGGAATGTAGAGAAAAAGAAAATTGTCCTTTCATCCTCCTCAAGAACCCCAGACCACTTCTCTCCTTGGGGACCCCCGGACTTCTTATCAACCTGCCTAGGAATTTGCTGTCTCACTATCTCACAGAGTTTGCTCAAATTCATGTCCACTGAGTTGGTGATGGTACTCAACCATCTCATCCTCTGCCACCTTCTTTCTTCTCCTTTTGTTTTCAGTGTTTCCCACCATCAGGGTTTTTTTTTCCAGAGAGTGAGCTTTTTGCATCAGGTGACCAAAGTATTGGAGCTTCAGCAATAGTCCTTCCAATGAATATTTAGGGTCAGTTCCCTTTAAGATTGACTGGCTTGATCTCCTTGTAGTCCAAAGGATTCTCAGGCATCTTCTTAAGCACCATAATTCAAAGGCATCAGTCCTTCAGCTCTCAGCCTTCTTTTCGGTCCAGCTCTCACCCATGTACATGACTGCTAGAAAAGCCATAGCTGACTATACGGATATTTGTCAGCAAAGCGATGCTTCTGCTTTTTAATCTGGTGTTTAAGTTTGCCATAGCTTTCCTTCCAAGGAGCAAGCATCTTTTAATTTCATGGATGCAGTCACTGTCCACAGTGATTTTGGAGCCCAAGAAAATAAAAACTGTCATTGCTTCCTCTTTTCCCCCTTCTATTTGCCATGAAGTGATAGGAGAGAATGAATGTTGAGTTTCAAGCCAGCTTTTTCACTCTCTTCTTTTACTCTCATGAAGAGGCTCTTTAGTTCCTCTTCACTTTCTTCAGTTAGAGTGGTATCATATGCATATCTGAGGCCATTACTATTTCTCCCAGCAGTCTTAATTCCAGCTTGTGATTCATCCACCCTGACATTTTGCATCATGTACTCTGTATATGAGTTAAATAAATAGGGTGACAATATACAGTAGCACTGTCATATTCCTTTCCCAATTTGGAGCCAGTCACTTATCTCATGTCCAGTTCAAACTGTTCCTTCTTGACCTGCATACAGATTTCTCCGGAGACAGGTAATGTGGTCTGGTATATCCATCTCTTCAGGAATATTCCACAATTTGTTGTGATTCACACAGTCAGAGGCTTTAGTATAGTCAATTACTTTACCTAAAGATTAATTAGTTTCTAGGTTACTTATGTCCTTTGTTTTCACATACTGTTCATTTGAGACATTCTAGCAACTTTTATAAAATTAGGTATATAGCTCATGCTTTCATATCTGCCTTTGCTTTCTAGAGAATATGGAGGTTTCATCAAGTAACAACTATTTTTAAGATAAATCATATAATCTTACTAAGTAGTCATAGCTAGCTGTTTAGGAAATAACTTACTGTTGGAATAATATCAAATTAGTCATTTCTTCTTTTCCTAACCAACAGGTCTGTATGTTTGAGATTCATACATCAACCAACTTTGTTCACTGCTATCTGTTATGAAGAAAAGCTTTCATGGGGGCAGTTACTGAATGTATTGACTGTATACGGCTTTGGGATTATTGGTAGACTTTGGCATTCTGCCTTGTCTCACATTCCTGTCACTGAGTAATTAGGAACCTTTGTACTTACTATCTTAACATCACAAGGATGGTTAATGATGGATGAGACAGGTGTTTGCAACATGTTTCTGGGATGTCAAAAATATGTCTTTTGTTAATAGAGACATGCCTTAAGAGCCATTCTAGCTCTGTTCCTTGTTTTAGTCAACTTCCTTATACAAATGGGATTAGGGATCCTTTTCTCATGACTTTTCTTCAGGGCTGCTTGGGACTTAGAGCAAGTTTACATTTTGTGGAGATTCATGAATTCACTGACATTTGTACCAGAGTTTGAGGGTAGAGCCATTTCAACTTAGGTGACAAGCTGTGACGAATACCTGGTTGACTTGGGATGCAAGCTTACATCATGACTGTAATAACCAAACTTAAACTAAAATTTTTTATATAAATTGATTATTTCTTATAATAAAAAGACCATTATATCCATCAGGGACCATCAGTTCCTTAGAGAAGGAAATGAGGGTGAATGAGAAGTGGGAACCCTGGCTTACCAGCTCCATCCTTATTATAATTTAGACTTTGATCTCTTGCAGGGATTGAAGTGCTGGGCCATCCTGCTATATACCTCTTGTGAGATGTGCTCAGCAATGATTCTTTCCATCCTAATTTGTGAAAATGTAATTCTCTTTCCACTTGTAAAGATTTCTGTGTGAGTCTCTTTACATATGGTATATGTGGTCAGATATAATTAACTCAAGTGCTGAGAAAAACTAGAGGCACAAAAAAGTTTTAATCATTTGATCACTATGTAGATATTCCATAATTTAATCACATAAACTAATTAAATGTCAGGCCATTTGTAACACAGAAATCAAGCTATGACCATAGGTCATCAGATGTAGTAATTAGATATGCCTGTATAATCGCATTAGACTCATATTAAAAAAAAATAGCAACATCAAGACAGGTCATTTCTTTGTCCCTAATTACTTTTTTATAGTTTTGAGTTGATTTATTGGCACCATTAGGAGCTGCACAAATGTGTAAGTGTGTGCATGTGTATTTTAATTGGTTTATTATATTTCAAGTCACAGTTTTCAAATGGATCTTTTTGATGTTTGTGGCAGAGTTAGTTCAGAAATTAATGAGAAAGGTAAACAAATAGCATATTTTAACCCTGTGCTGGGCATACTTCCTTTTTTTGTAATGAAGTATAGTTGATTTACAATGTTATGTTAGTTTCTAGTGTAAACATGTGTGTGTGTATATATACACACACATATATATATTTATACTGCTTTTTGATTCTGCTATGACTCAAGAGAGCTAGGAAATTTTGTTTTCATCCATTGCCCAGATTTGAACAAACATAAGAGGAAAGCTTCACAGTAAATACTGTAAAACTTTTGCTTTTCATTAATTCCCTTTTAAAGTAACCTTAAGTAAAATACATTTGTATCAAATCCTTTTTAGGTTAAGAATATAGATAAAATAATTATTAATTAGATAAACCAAAATATTTATCTTGTAAGATCAGGCAAAAACATCACAATATCTTATTAACAGTAATCTTTTTTAATGGCAATTTAGCTCTTATATCGCTTATAAAAAATAAGTACATGCAATCCTTTTTATTGGTAAAATATAACACTCCTTTTTGATTTATGGGAAGGTTTGCTTTTTAGTTTAATAATCTGTGTGAAGGAAAATAGCCAAAGGTAATGAAACTCTCAAGGAGACAGCTGACTCCACAGCTGGTTGTGTTCTGTAATAGTAGGAGACTGTTATTAACCTGGCTTTGTGGGGCAAGAATGACACTTTCATTTTAAGCTTGTCACAATACAGAGGAAGGGCCTCTCTTCATCATAGCAGATGGGTTTGACGGGTAGGCACCTTATAAATATTCTTGCATTATAGTGACATGTATCATAAAGATTTTCTAAGAAATTTAGATAGATGATTTTTTTAAAGCCTGAAAGAAAAGTCAGAAATGGGTAATAGGTTTTGAAAGCAAGTATATTTTTTGAATTAATGATTAAAAAATAGAAATATGTACTTGTAAATTTAGTTGTATAAAAACTATGCATGCATCACATGTCAGAACTTCAAATAAAATGGAAGCATACAAAAATAGTCAAGAAATTTAAGAAAAAATTATGAAAAGTAGCATAGTGAGTGAAGAACCCTAACAGATATTCAAACACATTTTAAAACTACAATACTAAGAGTAATTTTTTCCCAGGCATGGATAGATAATGCAATGTAAATAGAAGAAATAAAGCATTTTCTAGGAATATATCCACATATTTATGAAAATTTAGTGTATCTTAAAGTTGCATTTAACTCAATGGGAAACAAATTCTTAAATAAACTCTTTTTGGTAAGATCTACCAGACATCTAAAGAAGGAACAAAACTGAACATCTACTTAAAACTGTATGCTAAAATCATTTTAAGATCACCATATTATGTATAAACTGAACTGTAACATTTTAGAATAGAAAAAATTAGGTTACCATAGTGTAGGTAAAGTCTTTCTAAGAAAAGTGCAAAGTTAAGGAGCCATAAGGCAGAAGAATAAATTCAGTTATTTAAATATACACATGTATTTATATATTTATATATGAGATTTATGTTAATGACTTATAAATGATCTGTTAGATTCTTGTCCCTGTATTCACCTTTGAAATAAGGACCATGAAATACCATCTTTCTGCTTCAATCCTGCCATCAGCTCTGGGACTACTCTTGGTTCATTTCAGGGCATTTAATAGAATTGTAGAGATTCAATTCTGCACCTTATCTCCCAGCAAAAATTGCTGTTGATTCATGACCAACAAGACTTGCTGGTTCCAGGAGGCATTGGGCTCTGGATTTTGCAAGTAACATCTGCTCTTTTGTAAATACTTTTGATTTTTTCTGAAAGAGCTGTGACTTGGGGCTACCCTGAATGTTCAGAGAAGAAGAGCAGCCCTCTGTTTCTTTTTCAAAAAATTAGAGGGATGTGTGTGTTTCTCAAAGTAGTTCTTTAGATACTGTAAAGACCAGAAGCTGTGTAGAGAATGATGTGACTCTCTAGCCACAGCCAAAATAGGAAATGCAGAGTTGGAAAGAGAGATCCACAAAAGCTGGAAAGATCTCAACTTCTGCTAAGAAAAAAATACTGAGAAAATCCTTACTCTTTGTTTCTGAATCCCTGTTCACAGGCAGATCCAGATTTTGTGGGGAGGGATTTTTACAGAAAAAATATTTTTAAATTACATATATAAAATTAAAGGAGTGGATATTTATTTAGAGGGTCATGTCTAAGTGAGGGGCCTTATAGTTTAAGCTTCATTACTTTTGTGCTAAATTGACTTTTGCAATTACTATATTAATAATATAGTAATTACGATCAGTTTCACTGTATACCATTCCTGTGACACTTAATCATACACTGCCTAATTTTTTTATTCTACTCACCACACTTAAAAACTTTAAATCCTGGAGTGTATTTCTCAAGATTCACTCTGATCTACTGTACCTTCCCCGTTTTAGTCTTCCACCCATTGGGGCTCAGCCTAAACCAGATATCTGGTGCTCAGAGTGGGTGCTTAGTAGATATTAATGGAATAACTTTAAGCAACTGGTCATGAGAAACTGCTTCTAAATGGATAATTTTCCTTTCCAATAGGTAAAATAGAAATGATGAGGTTAAATATTTCTTTAGAAGATGTTTTAACCTGACTAATAAATTGGGAATGGTTGAATAATTATTACTGGTAAGGAATCATTACTGATTTCAAAGAGGGGTTACTTCCTTTTTATTTATTTTCATTTGATGATTTCTTTTTTTACTCTGGTACAAGTCACATAATATAAAAAATACTATTTTAACCATATTTCATTGTACAGTTCAGTGGCACTAAGTACTTTCATGTTGTCGTGCAAACTCCCATGTTCATTCATCTCCCAAATTTTTCACCTTCCTAAACTGAAACTGGAGACAGGGATCAAGACCAACCCCAAGGAAAAGAAATGCAAAGAGACAAAATGGCTATCTGAGGAGGCTTACAAATAGCTGTGAAAAGAAGAGAAGAGAAAAGAAAAGGAGAAAAGGAAAGATATACCCATTTGAATGCAGAGTTTCAAAGAATAGCAAGAACAGATAAGAAAGCCTTCTCAGTGATCAATGTAAAGAAATAGAGGAAAACAACAGAATGGGAAAGACTAGAGATCTCTTCAAGAAAATTAGAGATACCAAGGGAACATTTCATGCAAAGATGGGCTCGATAAAGGACAGAAATGGTATGGACCTAATAGAAGCAGAAGACGTGGCAAGAATACANATTGAGAGCAGGAGGAGAAGGGGACGACAGAGGATGAGATGGCTGGATGGCATCACCGACTCAATGGACCTTGGTTTGGGTAAACTCCGGGAGTTGGTGATGGACAGGGAGGCCTGGCATGCTGCAATTCATGGGGGTCGCAAAGAATCAGACACAACTGAGCAACTGAACTGAACTGAAATTGAAATTGTTCCCATTAAACACTCACTAACTCCTCATCCCCTCAACCGCCTGGCCCCTGGCATCTACCAGTGTATTTTCTGACTCTATGAATCTGACTATTCTAGGAATCTTTTATGATTGGAATCAAATAGTATTTGCCTATAAAAATGAGTTACTTCTTAATACAATTAGTTAATGCTGAAGATCTTTTAGAGGACAGTTGGATTAATTCAACAGGGTAATGTCCCCCAGAAAACATTCTTCCTCTAGTCCAAGAAAATGCCATATTTTTATTATTACCTTTGTCTGCCATTGGCTTGATGACCATCATGCTTGTGTCGTCACTGACACATTTTCACACAATCCTTGCGTCTCAGATGTAAATGAAGATATGGGTGCACACTCTAGCTTTCTTCATCTGTTCTTGCCTCTTGCTTATTAAAAAATTACCCATGTGGAAAATTAAAAAGAAAGCAGAACTAAGTATAGCATCGCAACTCGTCAGCATGCCAATGAATTGTAATTTTCATAACTATTAGCAGTGCACTCCCTATGGACTGCAGCAGAGATGATATAGGATAGCAGTTGTGTGGGAGCTCCAACATAATCCTCCCTTCCCACTCCAGAAGGTGTAATAACAGCACACAAGAAAAATGACTTTGGGATAACCTTGGGTGAATTCTTCTTCTTTGTTTTTTTAATGAAAAGATGAACAAATCTTTTTATCTTCTTCTGGATGTAGTTAGTCCCCAACACCAGGACACATCTTTATCAGATCAGAAAAATACAAACCTGGAATTGTTACTTCTTTGCTATAAACACGTTGGGAATTTGTGCCTTTTTATTATCATTGCCTACCTAGATTCCATTGGTATTTGTGACACCACAAATGAAGGCAACAATAATGAGTATGAAAATACTGCAAAGAAGGGCAGTGGCCTTATGTTGATATGCATTCAGTGGTACAACTAGGGCACAAGAAACATTCCTGGAAACTTTCAAGAGATATTATTTAGGGCCAACTCCTGAAGCATAGTAGCCGAGTCATATGCTAGAGCCTTTTTACCTAAATGAATCCAGTCCCAGTCCTGAAACTTCACTTTGCTGTATTTCTTCTTCTTTTAATATTTATATTTATTTATTTAACTCTCCTAGGTCTTATGAGTTGCATGTGAACTATTAGTTGTGGTATGTGACATCTCTTAATAATTCCCTGGCCAAGGATCAAACCTGGACTCCCCTGCATTGTGAATGTGGAGTTTTAGCCACTGGACCGACAGGGAAGTTCCACCGCATTTCTGATTAGAGATAATAGAGTGACTTAATGAACTTAATGTTACTTAATGACCAAGTGAGGCATAAAAATTATCTGGTATATTCTGTATCACTTTCTGGTTTGTGATTACAGTGGTCATATATGACCTAATATTAAACAGAGTTCAAAGTAAAATCTGAACAAAGAAAAATTCATCATCAGAGTGAGATGAAAATGGAGCAAGAATGAGGTTCAGGATGGATGAGACCATGGACTGGGAGTCTCAGTGTCCTGAGTGTGAATGCTCACTCCACCAAACGCTTGTTTGGTTTCCTTTCTCATTAAACTTATTTATTGCAGGTTTTTGATGTGTGGTTGCAGTATCAACATAAAACTACATTTACTTCTTTTAAGTTGAGTGTAGGTTAAGTTCAGATACATTATGAAAACTCTACATTTTTTATTCCCCTACAGGATTTTGTATTTTTTCTGTCCTATTTTACATCTTCATGCCTGTCCCTTAATTGTTCATTGTAGTTATAGTTGATTTTACAGTTTTTGTCTTCTAAGCTTTGTTTTTGCTGTTGAATCCCAAAGTTGTGTCCAACTGTTTGCGACCCCTTGGGCTTCAGCGTGTCAGACTCCTCTGTCCTGCACTATCTGCCGTAGTTTGCTCAAATTCATGTCGATTGAATCAGTAATTTTTATCAAACTATGTCATCATATTCTGCCACCATCTCCTTTTCCCTTCAGTCTTTCCCAGCATTAGGATCTTTTTCAATGAATTGGCCCTTTGTATCAGGTGGCCAAAGCATTGGGGCTTCAACTTCAGCATCAGTCCTGCTAAGGAATATTCAGGACTGATCTCCTTTAGGGTTGACTAGTTTGATCTCCTTGCAGTCCAAGGGACTCTCAAGAGTCTTCTCCAGCACCACAGTTCAAAAGCAGCGATTCTTTAGCTCTCAGTCTTCTTTATGGTCCAACTCTCACATCCATACATGACTACTGAAGAAAAACAGCTTCGACTATCTCTGCTTTTTAATATGCTATCTAGGATGGTTATAGTTTTTCTTCCAAAGAGCAAGCGTCTTTTAATTTTATGGCTGTAGTCACCATCTGCAGGGATTTTGGAGCCCCCCCCCAATAAAGTCTGTCACTGTTTCCATTGTTTCCCCATCTGTTTGCTATGAAGTGATGGAACCAGATGCCATGATCTTAGTTTTTTGAATGTTGAATTGTAAGCCAGCTTTTTCACTCTCATACTTCACTTTCATCAAGAGGCTCTTTAGTTCTTTTCTTTCTGCCATAAGGGTGATGTCATCTACATATCTGAGGTTATTGATATTTCTCCTGGTAATCTTGATTCCAGCTTGTGCTTCATCCAGCCTGGCATTTCTCGTGATGTACTATGCATATAAGTTAAATAAGCAGAGTGCCAATATACAGCCTTGATGTACTCCTTTACCAATTTGGAACCAGTCCATTGTTCCATGTCCAGTTCTAACTATTGCTTCTTGACCTGCATACAGGTTTCTCAGGAGGCAGGTAAGGTGGTCTGGTATTCGTATCTCTTTAAGAATTTTCCATTTTTTTTGTGATTACTGTGATGTTGGATAGTTTGCCATGAAAACAAACTGAGATCATTCTGTTATTTTTGAGGTTGCACCTAAGTTATGCATTTTGGACTCTTGTGTTGACTCTGAAAACTACTCCATTGCTTCTAAGGGATTCTTGTCCACAGTAGTAGATATAATGGTCATCTGAATTAAATTTTCCCATTCATGTCTATTTTATTTCATTGATTCTTAAATTGTCAATGCTCAATCTTCCCATCTCCTGTGTGACCATGTCCAATTTACCCTTGTTTATAGATGTATGCATTCATTCAGGTTCTGATGCATTATTGGTCTTTACAGCATTTGACTTGACTTTCACCACCAGACACATCCATAACTGAGGATTATTTGCACTTTGGCCCAACCACTTTATTCTTTCTAGAGCTATTGGCAGTTGCCTCGTGTTCTTCCCATGTAGTATATTGGGCACCTTCCAACCTAGGAGGCTTATCTCCCAGTATGATATCATTTTGCCATTTCATCCTGTTCATGGGGTTCTCGTGGAAAGAATATTGGGGTGAATTGCCACTTCTCCCTCCAGTGGACCATATTTTGTCAGAATTCTTCACCAGGACCCTCCCTCTTGGGTAGCCCTGCACAGGGTGGCTCGTTGCTTCATTGAGTTATCCAATCCCCTTCACAACAGCAGCGTTATGATCTATGAAGGGGTTAACCTTTGCACTACCTTATTTAAGTGGTTTATCCATTACCTTTACTATGTATTTGCCTTAACCAGTAAGATTTTCTTGCCCTAAATATTCTCATTTCTTGTTAAAGCCTTTTGTTTTTCACCTTAAGAAGACTTTAACCATTCTTGTACAGTAGATTTAGTGGTAATGAACTCTTTATGTTTTTGCTTGTCTGGAAAACTCTTTGAAAGTGTTGTCACTCAGTCATGTCCAACTCTTTGTGATCCCATGGACTGTAGCCTGCCAGGCTCCTCTGTCCATGAAATTCTCCAGGCAAGAATACTGGAGTGGGTAGCATTTCCTCCTCCAGGGGAGCTTCTGAACCCAGGGATTGAACCCAGTTCTCCTGCATTGCAAACAGATTCTTTGAGCCACCAAGGAAGCCCATATCTGTCCTTTTGTTCTAAATGATAGTCTTACTAGGTAGAATATCCTAGGTTTTAAGTTTTTTTTTTCCTTTCTGCTTTTTTTTTTTTTTTTGTCATCCTCAGGAAGAGCTACTGTTTATGTATTTGTAGCTTTGATGTGTTCCTTGGGGAGGTGAGCTTAGAGTCTTCCTACTCTAATTGATCCTACTTGTTCTTTTTATTTCTTTATCAGTTTTTTTTCCCCCTACTTTCCTGTGTTTGTGAGTTTCTGGCTTCTTCAGTCCTAGGTCTCTGTTATATGAACAAAAATTATCTTTAGAGAACTCACCTCTGTGTCATTCCTAAAGTCCCAAAGTCACTGGTTGGTTGCAATCTTATTATTTTTTTTTTTTATATCCTGTTAAGGCTTTTGGTTCAAAATTGGGAATATGACAAGGCTGTACATTATCACCCTGCTTATTAAAATTATATACAGAGTTGTTGTTATTCAGTCACCAAGTCAAGTCTGACTTTTCATGACCCCATGGACTGCAACACACCAGTCTTTCCTGTCCCTCACTGTCTCCAAGAGTTTGCTCAAATTCAAGTCCATTGAGTGGGTGATGCCATCCAACAATCTCATCCTCTGTTGCTCTTTTCTCTTTCTGCCGTCAATCTTCCCAGCATCAGGGTCTTTTCCAATGAGTCAGCTGTTTGTATCAGGTGTCCAAAGTATTGGAGCTTCAGCTTCAGCATTAGTCCTTCCAAAGAGCATTCAGGGTTGATTTCCTTTAAAATTGACTAGTTTGATCTCCTTGCTTTCCAATAGACTCTCAAGAGCCTTCTCTAGTACCAAGTTCCAAAGCATCAATTCTTTAGTGTTCTGCCTTCTTCATTGTCCAGCACTCATATCAGTGCATGACTATAGAAAGACCCTTGCCTTGGCTATATGGATCTTTGTTGAAAAAGTGATACCTTTGCTTTTTCACACATTGTCTAGGTTTGTCATATGCAAAGTACATCATGTGAAATACTAGGTTAGATGAATGACGATCTGAAATCAAGATTGCTGAGAGAAATGCCAATGATCTTACATATGTAGATGATACCACTCTAATGGCAGAAAGTGAAGAGGAGCTAAAGAGCTTCTTCTTGTGAGTGAACGAAGAGAGTGAAAAAGCAGGCTTGAAACTCAACATTCAAACAACTAAGGTCACGGCGTCTGGTCCCATCAGTTCATGGCAAATGGAAGGGGCAAAAGTGACAGATTTTATTTTCTTGGGCTTCAAAATCACTGAGGATGGTGACTGCAGCCATGAAATTAAAAGACAGATGCTCCTTGGAGGAAAAACTATGATAGTATATTATAAAGCAAAGCTATCGCATTGCTGAAAAAGGCCCGTAGAGTCAAATCTATCATTTTCCATTAATCACGTATGGATGTGAGAGTTGGACCTTAAAGAGGCTAAGCACCAAAGAATTGATGGTTTCAAATTGTGGTGCTTGAAAAGACTCTTGATAGTCCCTTGGATAGCAATGAGATCAAACCAGTCAATCCTAAAGGAAATCAACTCTGAATATTTATTTGAAGGACTGATGCTGAAGTGACACTCCAATACATTGGCCACCTGATACAAAGAGCCAGCTCATTGGCAAAGATCCTGATGCTGGGAAAGATAGAGAGCAGGAGGGGAAGGGATACAAAGGGTGAGATGGCTGGATAGCATCACCAACTCACTGAACATGAATTTGAACAAACCCCTGAGACAGAGGAAGACAGAGGAGCCTGGTGTGCACAGTCTATGGGGACACAATAAGTCAGACATGACCTGGAGTCTGGATAACAACAAAGGTTTTTGGTTATACCTAACAGGAAGAATCAGAGAAGGCAATGGCACCCCACTCCAGTACTCTTGCCTGGAAAATCCCATGGATGGAGGAGCCTGGTGGGCTACAGTCCATGGGGTCAGTAAGAGTCACACACGACTGAGCGACTTCACTTTCACTTTTCACTTTCATGCATTGGAGAAGGAAATGGCAACCCACTCCAGTGTTCTTGCCTGGAGAATCCCAGGGACGGGGGAGCCTGGTGGGCTGCCGTCTATGGGGTTGCACAGAGTCAGANTTTTCACACATTGTCTAGGTTTGTCATATGCAAAGTACATCATGTGAAATACTAGGTTAGATGAATGACGATCTGAAATCAAGATTGCTGAGAGAAATGCCAATGATCTTACATATGTAGATGATACCACTCTAATGGCAGAAAGTGAAGAGGAGCTAAAGAGCTTCTTCTTGTGAGTGAACGAAGAGAGTGAAAAAGCAGGCTTGAAACTCAACATTCAAACAACTAAGGTCACGGCGTCTGGTCCCATCAGTTCATGGCAAATGGAAGGGGCAAAAGTGACAGATTTTATTTTCTTGGGCTTCAAAATCACTGAGGATGGTGACTGCAGCCATGAAATTAAAAGACAGATGCTCCTTGGAGGAAAAACTATGATAGTATATTATAAAGCAAAGCTATCGCATTGCTGAAAAAGGCCCGTAGAGTCAAATCTATCATTTTCCATTAATCACGTATGGATGTGAGAGTTGGACCTTAAAGAGGCTAAGCACCAAAGAATTGATGGTTTCAAATTGTGGTGCTTGAAAAGACTCTTGATAGTCCCTTGGATAGCAATGAGATCAAACCAGTCAATCCTAAAGGAAATCAACTCTGAATATTTATTTGAAGGACTGATGCTGAAGTGACACTCCAATACATTGGCCACCTGATACAAAGAGCCAGCTCATTGGCAAAGATCCTGATGCTGGGAAAGATAGAGAGCAGGAGGGGAAGGGATACAAAGGGTGAGATGGCTGGATAGCATCACCAACTCACTGAACATGAATTTGAACAAACCCCTGAGACAGAGGAAGACAGAGGAGCCTGGTGTGCACAGTCTATGGGGACACAATAAGTCAGACATGACCTGGAGTCTGGATAACAACAAAGGTTTTTGGTTATACCTAACAGGAAGAATCAGAGAAGGCAATGGCACCCCACTCCAGTACTCTTGCCTGGAAAATCCCATGGATGGAGGAGCCTGGTGGGCTACAGTCCATGGGGTCAGTAAGAGTCACACACGACTGAGCGACTTCACTTTCACTTTTCACTTTCATGCATTGGAGAAGGAAATGGCAACCCACTCCAGTGTTCTTGCCTGGAGAATCCCAGGGACGGGGGAGCCTGGTGGGCTGCCGTCTATGGGGTTGCACAGAGTCAGACATGACTGAAGCAACTTAGCAGCAGCAGCAGCAGCAGCAACAAGAATAGGGGAACATGCCTACTGTATCCCCCAAGAAAGAGAAATATATATATATTTGTATCAACATTTAAAAATTCCCTTATGAGAGAACTGAGCAGATTTGTTTTCTACCAGGTTCATTGTCATTCCTTTCCTCCTCTTTCCACTGACACTAAAGATAGTTTGGATCTAAGTCACGTTTTTGTATCATGTTGAATTCTGATCATTGTAATAAAACATTAAAAGAGGCTGTTCAGTGTTTCCAAATGGATGGTCTCCTATAATTTAAGGAATACTTTACAATATTGACAAGATTCAATTAGTATGCTGAGCTATAAGTTATTATGCAATACAGAAAAAATATAAAGAAGAGATACCAGGACAATTTAGAAAATGAGTATATAAAGCTAGCTTGAGTCCTGAATATTGGTATACGTTCAGCTAGTTCTATCATTGTGCTTAATGAGCAAACTTACGCTCTTGAAATAAATCTATAATATTTATATTGGAAAGACCTTGATGCTTGGAAAGACTGAAGGCAAAAGAGAAAGGGGCGGCAGAGGATGAGATGGTTAGATAACATCACCAACTCAATGGACATGAATTTGAGCAAGCTCTGGGAGACAGTAAAAGACAGGGAAGCCTGGTGTGCTGCAGTCCCTGGGGTTGCAAAGAGTTAGATATGACTTACCAACTGAACACGTTCATATCAATTTTCTGGAATGTTGCTTTCACACTAGTTTCACCTTAGACATCTTAAAAATAAAAGATAATTGTTTCATATTATGATTTCACTTCCTTTTACCCAGCAATTGAAATATTGTAACATGGGGTGATGCTACTCAAAGTGTGGTCCATAGGCCACAGCATCAGCATCACCAGGGGAGCCTGTTAGGCATGCGAATTCTTGGCCCCCTGCCCTCAACTTAATGCATCGAAATTCCTAGAGGTGGGTCTCAAGAGTCTGTTTTAAACAATTCCTGGGATTCACAGGTTGTTATCATGTGCCTTTGGCAGAGTGAGTGAGGATTCTTTGGCCTCTAGAGCTTCACTGCCCATTCCAACTTTATGATTTCTTAGCTGTGTCACTGGCTGCTTCAATTTCCTTACTTATAAAATGGGAACTCAGGTACACTTATGGCTGATCTATGTCAATGTATGGCAAAATGAGTATAGTATTGTAAAGCAAAACAAACTAAAAAATTAAAAAAAATAGGATAATAATATGATATACCTCTGAAGATCATTTGAAAATTAAATAAAGGAATAGATAAAAGGTAGACCCAGGTTCAATCCCTGGGTCGGGAAAATCCCCTGGAGAAGGGAATGGCGACCTGCTCCAGTATTTTTGCCTGGAGAATTCCATGGACAGGGGAGCCTGGTGGACTGGGCTACAGGCCATAGTTGCAAAGAGTTGGACATGACTGAGCAGCTAACACTGTTACTTTTTTTTTTACTTTACTTACAATCATGCCTAACACCTGCTTAACTCTTGATAAATATTAGCTATTCTTAAGTAAAATGTATAGTATGATCATAATAGCTAAAATAAGATAACTTCTGATATTTTTCCTCTTTGACATTTTCATTTTTATGAGAATCCACATGGTGAGAAAATAAGACTTGTACAGGTGAAGTCAGTTGTCAGAATAGCATCTCTTTCCAGCCATGCAGACATCAGCTGTTGTATATTAATTCTATATTCTTTAGAGTGTAGAGGAGAAAAGATTCTGTTCCGCAGAATAAGCATATCTGGGAACATACATTGTATTAACACACACACACACACACACACACCCCAGTTGGCTTAGATCATATTTACAGAAGATAGCGAATTGAATCTAAGCAAGTTGGAGCACTTGGGTCGTTTCATATTTGTTTCCCTGTCCCTGGGACCTGTCTATCCTTCATACATCCCTGCCCAGTTAATAATTCTAGTACACCACATTGAATCCTTTCTTCTTCCTCTTTCTGCCCTCCTGAGCCTCTAAAGTTAAAATCTGGTCCTTTCTAGCTTCCTGAAACCCACTTTCTACTATCGAACTGTACCAGTATTCCCATTCATCCATCCAGTCTACAAACCTCAGAACTTGCCCGTGTCTATTCCCACCTCAATCTCATGTGACCTTCTGCAACATGAATTTGTCAGAAGGACAGATTTGACCTGTGATCTGTACTTGGGTCTGATATTTACTTTAATATATCCTCATCATCAGATTAAGCATTATTTTTTGAGCAGGGACAAGACTATGTCTTTTATCCCTTTATATGTCCAGCATTTGAATGTTTCATGTCTCCCATAATATATAAATAGAACTAAAATTGTGATAGTGCTTTCATTTCATGAAGTATTTTATGAGTAACCTACTACTACTAATGCTTTCCTGGTAGCTCAGTTGGTAAAGAATCCACCTGCAATGCAGGAGACCCTGGTTTGATTCCTGGTTTGGGAAGATCCACTGGAGAAGGGATAGGCTACCCACTCCAATATTTTTGCACTTCCCTCATGGCTCAGCTGGTAAAGAATCTGCCCACAATGTGGAAGACCTGGGTTCGATCCCTGGAGAAAGGAACAGATACCCACGCCAGTATACTTGCCTGGAGAATTCATGGACTGTATAGTCCATGGGATCACAAAGAGTTGGACATGACCGAGAACCTTTCACTTCCCTTCACTTCCCTACTACTTCTAATACTATCAGTTGAGTTCTTCCTTGATGTGAGGCACTGTGATTTGAGTAACCTGACTCATTTAATATTTGTAATTCCATAAATCTGGACTATTAACATCCCTCATTTCTAGAGGATGAAATTGATACCAGTAACTTCCCAAGGTCACATTGATAGTGGTAAATGATTTGTAACTCAGGCACCTTGACTTCAAGAGTTCTTCCTCAGCTACCTTGTTCAGTGACCTCTTTTTTCCCTTTAGAGTCTCTGATTTTCTTTGCCCTTTTTAATTTTAATTTTTAATTGAAGGATAATTGCTTTACAATGTTGTGTTGGTTTCTGCCAACAATGCCAGTCAGCCATACCCTCTCCCTCTTGAGCATCCCTCTCCCCCCATCCCACCCCTCTAAGTCATCCCAGAGCATTGAGCTGAGCTCCCTGCACTATACAGCAGCTTCCCACAGCAGCTTCCCACTAGCTGTCTATTTGACACATGGCAATGTATGTATGTCAGTGCTGCTCTCAATCCATTCCACCTTCTCCTCCCCCTGTTGTGCCTGGCCTCATATCTAATATTATCAAAGAAGGTGTAACCGTTCACAGAGGCTAAGTAAACTTGGCCTGGGGTAAATATGTAGGTTCTCTAGCTTCAAATTCTGTGTCTTTTCAATTATACCACAGGATTACTGTGCAAGTAAGCTCTAATGAAAATAAGACTTGGGAGGACATCTATGGATTTTTTTTTTTTTACCTCTTCATTTCTAGAGTGATGTATGTTGCTTGTTCAGCATATCAGAGGAAGAGACAGAAAGTAAGAAAGAGAAAGAGAGAGAGGGTGAGAGGGAGGGAGGAATTAAGGGGAAAAGAGATGTCTGTGTGGAGGCAGGAAGAAGGTGTGTTTAAGAGACTGCTTGTGATTTCCTGTGTGCCATTGGTGCTTTGTTTCTCTTTTACTAACTGACATATGAATGTCTTCATATTTGTCAGCATTCAATCATAAATGAATGTATACCTAAGGCAAGCTTTATAACAATACCTCCTCCCATTCCTCCTTGTTTGTACAGAGGAGTAAGAAGAAAACAAACACCAATAAAAACAAAAAGTCACACCTGTGGTCTTGTCAGTTATCAGCCACTAAATATAGCTTCAAATTCTATTAATGAGACCAAAATAGGGAGGGAAAAAAATCTGTACATATTGCGGGAGTAACAGAACATTAGCAATAATGAACTTGGTTTATAGAGTGCAAATTGGGCTAGACAAGTTTGGTCACACTTTTCTAATTGAATCAGTGAGTTAGTAAGTGAAGAGAAAGAAGTAGGTGCAACATATTTGGCCCGTGAGCTGGAAACACATAGCTGCATCTTTCTGTACTTAAGAGTTCAACTCAGGAGAAAGATGTTGAGGAAAATCTGCCAGATCAACTATGGAAATGATTGATTGGCTACTTAGAAAATGAGCAACACCAGAAAGCAAAAAAGCAGAACCATGTCATTGCAGTGGTGCAAGGCAATAAATTGTCATTCTGTATGTGACTGCTGTGGTCTCCTACCACCCTAGAAACACCACACAGTCATACAGTCTGCTGCTGCTGCTGCTGCTTAGTTGCTTCAGTTGTGTCCAACTCTGTGTGACCCCGTAGATGGCAGCCCACCAGGCTCCCCCATCCATGGGATTCTCAAGGCAAGAACACTGGAGTGGGTTGCCATTTCCTTCTCCAATGCACGAAACTGAAAAGTGAAAGTGAAGTTGCTCAGTCGTGTCTGACTCCCAGTGACCCCGTGAACTACCAAGCCCCTCCATCCATGGGATTTTCCAGGCAAGAGTACTAGAGTGGGGTGCCATTGCCTTCTCTGGTCATATGGTCTAGCTGTCCTCAAAAGCCAGGTGCCTGTCACCCTACACCTGGACTGCTGGATCCTGGTGGCTGTCATAGGTCACTTTCCTTTGTGCCCCTCTGGATTCCAGGCTCACATTGTCATGCACAGGGACCTTGCTTTCCACGTATTAGATTTTAAATGCTCATCATCTCAGGGAAGCCATGTGTGCTGCAGTCCCTGGCATTGCAGAGTCGGGCATGACTTAGTGACTGAATGACAACAAAAGCAGAGCAAAGTGTATTTCTAGCTTTTTCTATTCTCAAATGGCTTCTCACGTGGGCTAACTGAATAAGGGAAGAAAGTCACAGAGGGATTCATATTTGTTGATTATCAACTGTGTACCAAGAATAATTCTTGGTACTTTACCAGACATTTTCCTTTTCTCATTGGATATTTCTAATAAAGTTTCAAGGTATTTCCAAGTTACAGATGAGACAATCAGGTGTTAGAGAGTTCAAATTACTAGTCCAAGAACACAGATCATGAGAAACTGGGAAAACATGGGCATACAGGGCTACCCATTTTCTGGTAGGAAGTGTGCCCTTGGCCAGCTTTTCTAGAACTGGTGCCAACATCACCTCTGTTTGTCTATTGAGGTACCCTGTTTTATAGGAATCTCCCTGCTGTGGTCTCTCATTTTTT
This sequence comes from Neotragus moschatus, assembly GCA_006410615.1. Taxonomy (NCBI): domain Eukaryota; kingdom Metazoa; phylum Chordata; class Mammalia; order Artiodactyla; family Bovidae; genus Neotragus; species Neotragus moschatus. The sequence goes on from SJYA01002670.1 coordinate 103,756, forward strand.
AATGAACACTGTATTCCATCTGCTTATGACATTTATTGATAGCTTTTTCACCTTTTTTTTTTTGAAATTTGGTGAAGAGTAACAACTATAAAAAAATGAACAACTGATGATTCTGTAGCCAATTCATTTTCACAAAGTAGACACAGCTATATGAGGTCACACTCAAAGTCTAGAAGGACATCCTTAGCACCAGAAGCTCTCCTCATCTTCCTTAGCCCCTTTCCAGTAAGAAACCAACCACAAAGGAAATCCTGATCTTGACTGCTAACGATATAGATTTTTCTGCTTATATTTAATCTTTAGATAAGTAGAATCATAGGGAATGTACTCCTTTGTGTCTGCCTTTTTTGTATAGTCTGTTCATGAAATTCATGCAGGTTTTTCCATTGAGCATCAGCCTATTTTCATTGCTGTATAATATTTTATTGTATGCTGTATTTATTTTTTTAAGGGCAATTCTTTTTTCAGTTTTTACTATTACAAAGAATGCTGCCTTTGGCATTTTTGAACACATTTCCTGACACAAATGATGTTCAGTTGGTTATACATCTAGGAGTGGTTGTTATTATTGTTCAGTTGATCAGTTGTGTCCAATTATTTGTGACCCCATGGACTGTAGCACACCTGGCTTCCCTGTCCTTCACTATCTCCTAGAGCTTGCTCAAACTCATGTCCATTGAGTCAATGATGCCATCCAACCATTTTGTCCTCTGTTGTCCCCGTCTTATCCTGCCTTCAGTCATTCCGAGAACCAGAGTCTTTTCTGATGAATTGACTCTTCACATCAGGTGGCCAAAGTATTGGAATTTCAGCTTCAGCCTCAGTCCTTCCAATGAATATTCAGAGTTGATTTCCTTTGTAATTGACTGGTTTGATCTCCTTGCAGTCCAAGGAACTCTCAAGTGTCTTCTTCAACACCAGAGTTCAAAAGCATCAATTCTTCAGGGCTCATCTTCTTTATGGTCCAACTATCACATTCATATACAACTACCAGAAAAACCATAGCTTTAAGTATATGGACCTTTGTTGGCAAAATGATGTCTCTGCTTTTTAATAAGCTTTCTAGGTTGGTCATAGTTTTTCTTCCAAGGAGCAAACATCTTTTGATTTCATGGCTATAGCCACCATCTACAGTGATTTTGGAGCAAAAGAAAATAAAATCTGTCACTGTTTCTATTATTTCCCCAAATATTTGCCATGAAGTGCTGGGATCAGATGCCATGATCTTCATTTTTTGAATGTTGAGTTGTAAGCCAGCTTTTTCACTCTCCTATTTCATCTTCATCAAGAGGCTCTTTAGTTCCCCTTCACATTCTGCCGTAAGGGTGGTGCCATCTGCATATCTGAGGTTATTGATATTTCTCCCGGCAATCTTGATTCCAGCTTGTGCTTCATCCAGCCTGGCATTTCACATGATGTACTCTGCATATAAGTAAACTAAACAGGGTGACAGTATACAGGCTTGATGTACTCCTTTCCCAGTTTGGAACCAGTCTGTTGTTCCATGTCTGGTTCTGTTGCCTCTTGACCTGCATACAGGTTTCTCGGGAGGCAGGTAAGGTGGTCTGGTATTCCCATCACTTTAATAATTTTCCACAGTTTGTTGTGATCCTCACAGTCAAAGGTTTTACTATTGTCAATGAAGCAGAAGTAGATGTTTTTCTGGAATTATCTTGCTTTATCTATGATCCAATGAATGTTATAAATTTGATCTCTGGTTCCTTTGCCTTTTTCTAAATCCAGCTTGAACATCTTAAAGTTCATGTACTGCTGTAGCCTGGCTTGGAGAATTTTGAGCATTACTTTACTAGCGTGTGAAATGAGTGCAATTGTGTAGTAGTTTGAACATTCATGGCATTACCTTTCTTTGAGATTGGAATGAAAACTAACCTTTTCCAGTCCTATGGCCATTGCTGAGTTTTCCATATTTGCTGGCATATTGAGTGCAGCACTTTAACACCATCATCTTTTAGCATTTGAAATAGAATTCCATTCCCTCCACTAGTTTTGTTTGTAGTGATGCTTCCTAGGATCCACTTGACTTTGCACTCCAGCATGTCTGGTTCTAGGTGAGTGATCACACCATCATAATTATCTGGGTCATTAAGATCTCTTTTGTATTGTTCTTCTGTGTATTCTTGATACCTCTCAACATCTTTTGCATCTGTTAAGTCCATACCATTTCTGTTCTTTATTGTGCTCATCTTTGCATGAAATGTTCCCTTGTGCTTAGTCGCTCAATCATGTCCGACTCTTTATGACCCCATGGACTGTAGCCTACCAGGCTCCTTTGTCCATGGGAATTCTCCAGGCAAGAATACTGGAGTGGTTTGCCATTTCCTCCTCCAGGAATGTTCCTTTGGTAGTGCTACTTTTATTGAAGATATCTCTAGTCTTTCCCATTCTGTTGTTTTCTTCTATTTCTTTGTATTGATCATTTAGGAAGGCTTTCTTATCTCTCCTTGCTATTCTTTGAAACTCTGTATTCAGATGAGTGTATCTTTCCTTTTCTCCTTTGCCTTTCACTTCTCTTTTTGTAGATATTTGTAAGGCTCCCTCAGACAATCATTTTGCTTTTTGCATTTCTTTTTCTTGTGGATGGTTTTGATTACCACCTCCTGTACAGTGTTATAAACCTCTGTCCAAAGATCTTCAGGCACCCTATCAGATCTAGTCCCTTAAATCTATTTGTCACTTCCACTGTATGATTGTAAGGGATTTGATTTAGGTCATGCCTGAACGGTCTAGTGGTTTTCCCTACTTTCTTCAGTTTGAATCTGCATTTTACAATAAGGAGTTCATGATCTGAGCCACAGTCAGCTCCTAGTCTTGTTTTTTTCTGACTGTATAGAGCTTCTTCATCTTTGGCTACAAAAAATATAATCAATCTGATTTTGATACTGACCATCTGGTGATGTCCATGTGTAAAGTCATCTCTTGTATTGTTGGAAGAGGGTGTTTGCTGTGACCAGTGCGTTCCCTTGGCCAAACTCTCTTACCCTTTTCCCTGCTTCATTTTGTACTCTAAGGCCAAACTTGCCTGTTACTCCAGGTATCTCTTGACTTCCTACTTTTGCATTCCAGTCCCCTATGATGGAAAGGAAATCTTTTTGTGTGTGTTAGGTCTAGAAGGTCATGTAGGTCTTCATATGTTATTCAACTTCAGCTTCTTCCCATTAGTGATTGGGGCCATAGTCTTGGATTACTGTGATATTGAATGGTTTGCCTTGGAAACAAACAGAGATCATTCTGTCTTTTGAGATTGCACCCAAGTACTACATTTTGGACTCTTTCGTTGACTATGAGGGCTACTCTGTTTCTTCTAAGAGTTTCTTGCTCACAGTAATATATATAATAGTTATCTGAATTAAATTTACCCATTCTGGTTCATTTCAGTTCACTGATTCCTAAAATGTCAGTGTTCACTCTTGTCATCTCCTGTTTGACCACTTTCAATTTACCTTGATTCATGGACTTACATTCCAGGTTCCTATGCAATGTTGTTCTTTACAGCATCAGACTTGACTTTCACCACCAGACACATCCATACCTGGGTGTTGTTTCCACTTCGGCTGAGCCTCTTCTTTCTTTCTTGCGCTTTTTCTCCGCCCTTCTCCAGTAGCATATTGGGCACCTACTGACCTGGGGAGTTCATCTTTGAGTGTCATATCTTTTTGTCTTTTCATACTTTTGATGGGGTTCTCAAGGCAAGAATGCTAAAGTACATCATTGGGTTATAGGGATGCATACTGCTGCTGCTAAGTCGTTTCAGTCATGTCCGACTCTGTGCGACCCCATAGACGGCAGCCCACCAGGCTTCCCCGTCCCTGGGATTCTCCAGGCAAGAACACTGGAGTGGGTTGCCATTTCCTTCATGCATACATTCAGCTGTATTAAGTGTTGCCAAGCACTGTTTACAGGTGGTTTTCAGCAATATGAAATGTATGAGAGATCTATTTCTTCAAGATCCTTGACAGTACTGGGTTGTCAGTCTTTTTCGTTTTAGCAACTTAGTTGGTACATTTAGATATATTATTGTAATTTTGCCTTTTTCCGATGACTCATGAGATTAATCACCTTTTCAAATGTGCATTAAATTGAGTGTTTTGATTTCACATCTCTCGTCTCCAGGAGCCCTGGACAGTCCTCTAGAATACACACTTTGATGTTAGCCCTGTGGCTCAAGGTAGCTCAGATGTATGAAGGAATTGCCCATGTTTGGGGTTTCATCTGTGCTGTTGTACAGCCCCCATCCCAGCTGAGGGAATGTCCTGGGCACTGTAGCAGTTACTTTGTGACCATCTGCCTGTTGCCCATTCCCTCAATCCCATAATGTCATTCCTGCTGCTCTGCTTACTCTCTAATTTGTAAATCAACCTGTGGAATGTACAGATTTTTTGAGCTGGAATAAGTCAAGTTTACCCTGCTATGTGATGAGATCTGCCCCCAAGTGAAAGACTCCAGTGCTTTTCTCCATTTCTTGTACTTCCTTTTATTTCTAGGTCTTGTGACAACCATTCTCCTGTTTGTCCATGTTGGTCCTGCCTTTAAGGTACCTCTGAATTCACAGTTCATTCCAGACCTGTCCACGTGGAAGTGAGGCAAATTTGGCATCAGAGTCAGCTTCCAGAATCAATGTGTTGAGATAGGTCTATAGTAGTTTTTAAAATGACCCTATTCAGTAGGAACTTCAATATAAATCTCCACTTCTTTGCAGCTATGAACTTTTAACCCCTCTCATCTGGACCAAAGGAAAAGCAAAGGGGCAGTTTTCTTGCCCAAGTATATTAATTCAAGGGGAAAAATGTCTTGGTTTATGCTCAGTAAATTTAACGTCAAACAAAATCATTACTTTCCTAATCTAAATTATAGTTTTGCTATCTGGGAAAACTAACTCAAAAAAATTCCACCCTTTGGCATAAAAGTACTTCTATAGTATGATAACAGATCTGATGTGGAGGCCTTTGTGTTTCATTCTGATGAATAAAAAAGTATACTTATAGTATGGTGTTAAGGATATCAAACAAAATCAGGGCTTTCCTTCAGCATTTACTTGAGTGGTCTTTAATCCATCTAATTCTTTGAGTCTCTGCTATTAAACATGGAGAAACACTTTTTCACCACACTGCTCACTGGGCTGCCTTGCCTCATGAACTAAATCAGTCAGATATCTAAGTGGGAATATATAGAAGACCCACAGAGGTGTACACACAGAAACCAGGACCCTGTAGCTTGGGTCTGTCTGGCATAGCACACAGAGGTTCTTGTCACACTCAGTGTGTGATGCAGTGCAATTCTGCCAATGTCTGCACGCTGACGGACAAGACACTTAACACTAGGTTATCTTAACAGGATTTATTTTTTAAATGATTGGTTGCTTACCTTTCAAAGTAAACACAACTTCAAAAATTTCTTTACATTGAAATATTCACTTAGATACTCTTCCCCTTTTATTTATCTATTTTTCGCATGCATGTGGGCTTTCTCTAGTCCTGGAGAGCAGGAGCTACTCTCTAGCCGTGGTGCACAGGTGTCTCACTGCAGTGGCTTCTCTTGTTGCAGAGCACAGGTTCTAGTCACAAAGGCTTCAGCAGTCACAGCACAGGGGCTCATGGACCTTAGAGCATGAGGGCTCAGTAGCTGCAGCTTGCAGGCTCTGGAGCACAGCCTTAGTAGTTGTGGCACACAGGCTTAGTTGCTCTGTGGCGTGTAGTCTTCTGGGATCAAAGATCGAACCTGTGTCCCCTGAATTGGCAGGCAGATTCTTATCCACTGCGCCACCAGGAAAGTCCTCTGTTGATGTATCTTTATTGTTACCACAAAAAAAAAAAAAAAAGAAAGAAAAAGAAAAATTAACAGTAAATGCTATTTTAGTCCCAAATAATAATATTTGATTAACCAATTCATTACTAACAACTCTGTGTTAACAAAATATAGACCTAGATCCAAACGGTTAGGAAAGGGCCAATTCTAGAAAACATGTACACCAAAGTAATAACTTTGGGGGTGTAGCACACTTGATGCATAGGTGCTTAGTCACCAAGTCGTGTCTGACTCTTTGCAACCATATGGACTGTAGCCCACCAACGTCCTCTGTTCGTGGAATTTCCTAGGCAGGTCTACTGGAACAGGTTGCCATTTCCTTCTCAACTGTTGAGGATCTTCCCAACACAGGGATCAGACCCGTGTCTCATGTGGCTCCTGCATTGGCAGGCAAGTTCTTTACCACTGAGCCACCTGGGAAGCCCAACCTTTTTATATTTGTTCTTTTAACTTCATATCCATGTAAACATAGATTTCCCAATAACTTTCTTATCTGAGGTCTCATTCTCTGATGATAGATCCATCGCTGGTGGTTAACCCTGAGTGCTGACCACATGGTCATAGCTCCAAAGAGCCACATTGCCAAGGCGGAACATATGCCTTTCAAACTCATGACATCTTATACTCTGTTGACTGTTTTCAGTTACAGATTTCAGTTTGGAACCAGAAAATCAGTGGGATGTGTATTTTATGAAATGCCCATTTTTTTATGTGATTCCCTGTTTTCAGTCACAATTAACACTGTAACAAATATTCTGTGTAGAGGAGCGATTAAAAGAACTTTAAAATCCCAGGTCCACCATTAACTCTCTTTGTAAATTTGAGCCCCTTTTACACATAGAGAAGGAGAGAAAATAAGCAAATCATAAATCCTGGAGGCATTGAGTCCTTGGCTTCACTGGTTCTCACAGTCGTTTGTATGTGTTCCCTCCTGTGCTTTGATTATTGTGACCCCTACCCCCGAGTCTGTGAGCTGATAATTCTCCTGTCCTTTCTATAGTGTAGGGTGGACTTCTGCTGCTTATGATGGCTCACATGAGCTATATTTAATGATAAAAGCATATATTCATATTTACCCCTGTCCCCTGATTTCCTTTTTGCTTTATTATTATTGAATTCCTTTGTATTTCAGAGCTGTGTGTCATTTGTCACATAAGAGGAGAGACTGACAAACTGAATTTCCATGTTTCTTCAGTGTTCTTATGTAACATGGTTTACAAAAATCTTTAAACATGAGATCATTCTCATGCAGTCTCGTTGCTCTGAATCCTAAAATAGTACTAAAATATTATAGTAATCTTAGACTTCACGAGGGCAAGTACAGGAAATTGGTCCTAAAGGGTGCAAGAGCTACACCACTCACTATCATGGGAGATATTTTTAAAAAGACATATCTTCTCATTATACATGGAATAAAGCTTATGAAAAACTTCATGTTGCAAATGTGACCCATTATATCATCTTCATCATCATGAACCAGGGTCCTATCTTAGACCTATAACCATCCCTCCATTTCTGTGAAGGTTAGATGTTTAGTTTGATTATTCTCGGGTTGTTATTAGAAAGTAGCTCATCTGATCCTTGCTTCATGATTTTTTTTTTTCTTTTTGAGGAAAGTTCACATCACATAAATATTTTCTCAAAAGAGTTAGAAATGGGTAGCAGAAAATAAAGAAAGTAATACATGGGAAATGCTATCCAGAGCATAAATCACCAGAAAGCAACATTTCCATATTAGGACTTTCATGGCCCCTTTCTCTAGAAAAACATTTTAAATTGTATTATAGGACTTTGTTGGTGAAAAGACAAATATACCACTATATGATAAACATTTTTGTGACCCCGAAGTTCATATTTTTTCTTCTAATTAGCATTATCATTGACCTCTAAAAGTACAGTGAGCTCTGGGCACTGTGTCTACTGTGGTTGGTGGGGCTGGGAGCCCCAAACAGCAGATCGCCTATTGCTAAATGCACTCATCCACTCCAGTATTCTTGTCTAGAGAATCCCAAGGACAGAGGGGCCCAGAGGGTTCCAGTCCATAGGGCTGCAAAGAGTCAGACATGACTGAAGTGACCTGGCACGCACAGGATGCATTTAGATCAGGTTTTCACACAAGGAGACACTGTCTGAAGTAACGGAGGAGTGGAACACAGAACAGGTCAGTTTCCATAGACAGAGAAGGATAGTAGGACGCTGCCTTGTGAGAGAAGACTTTGGTCTGGCTTCAAGAGATGGGATGGAAGTAGCAGGAGAAGGAAAGCCCCAAGAATATAGAGAAATGCTTAAAAATGGAGCAGATAGGAGGGTGAGGAGAATGACTGAACACAAAAGTGGAATCTGATCTCAACGCCCCCCAAGGTTAACAACAGAGTCATGCATGTTGGAAATGACTCTAGGCTTAATAGTGCTTAGAGAAGAAATTTCTTTATTTATATAAACAAAATAATTTGTGGTAAAGTGTCCATTTGCCTGCTTTTTGCCTTCTCTCAGTGAAAGAAAGTTACCCTCTGTTCAACTGCAACTCTAAGAAAATCACCATTTTTTATTTTGAATTTTCCCTAGCATACCTTTAAACTAACTTCATAAGCTTTTTACTTGCAAATCTTTTAATCAAAGGAATGTGAAAGAGTGATGTGTTTGTGGAGATTGAAAAGCACACTGCTGCTTTCGTCTGTGAGAAATTATAAGTCATAGCTCTTGTTGAACATTCTTGCCTTCATTCCCGCTGAAAATAATGCCAAAACATTGCAGGAGTATGTGTAGAGGGTGGGGGAAGTTTTAGTTCAACTTTTAAACAAGTTTATCAAGATGTCTTTGTGAGAATTCTGAAAGATTGATGTACCATACATGTGTTGTAGTTCAATACAATCAGAGTTGTGTCAAAGCATGAGGACTCACTTTCTTGTTCGCTAATAAAAACCCAGCTCTCCTATATTTCAGAGCATGCCCTTTGCCTTAAAATAAAAATAGATTTTAATTGATTTCCTTTCAATCAAAATCAATGAGTTGATTTTCATTCAGGCATCGCATTGCCATTAATGAGATGGTGAAATTTCATCTTAATAACTGTCGGTTTCCATGGTCACATACCTGTGACCATGGAAATAGTGGTATCTCTTTCTATGGGTTACAGAGGAGATGCTTTGGGTAAATTACTTTGTCTAGACAGACTTCTGCCTTTTGCTCTGTTGCTCATCAGGCAAGGGGATCAGGAAATCAAGTGGACGGCTGATGTTGCTGACATGTGGACCACAAGCTGATGTGAATGGTATCAGCATGATGCTTGTCAACTTGAATGACTGAATAGTTTCTTGGCAATTTCAGCAGGTCCTGTTTCTCTAGTGACAAAAGGACCATGTAAAATCCAGGCATGTTTGGTCACTGACATTAAATTTTGATACGTATGCAATTATTCTGGAGTAAGATGTTGCAGTGTTCCCCAAACTTGGAAAACAAAGCCTCAGCTTAAACCTTAAGTGAACTGCTTTAGGTTAGCTTGTTGGGGTAACACAGAAACTCAGGTGGCAATATGTCCAAGGAATGTGTTCTTAGGGGAGAGAGGAAAAGAGTTCACCGTTGTCAAGTTATCTCTCTGAGTTAGTAGGTCATGCATAGACGCCACCAGCCTTTGAAAAGTCTACACCACTTTCATGAGAAACAGAAAGGAAAGTTTCATCTTCTATGGATTTTTTCTCTCATGTTTTTTCTTTCTCTTTGATGGCTTGTTTGCACCATCTTTCCAATAATCTGAATTACAGAGATGCTTTCCTACATATTATTTATATGCATATCTTTATGCTGGGAATAAAAGCATATATTGATAGAAACTCTGATTTTATTAGGAGCATTTGGCTTACAGAGGTTCACTTTCCAAATAAATGTTAATTGATTTATGTATACATAGCATGTAAGTTTCCGATGTTCTTTTAGGGTATTCTGAAGGACTTATGACTTTCCTGCAGGTATCATTTCAGTATCAGTCCAGTCACTCAGTCGTGTCCGATTCTTTGTGACCCCATGAACCACAGCACACCAGGCCTCCCTGTCCATCACCAACTCCCAGAGTGCACCCAAACTCATGTCCATTGAGTTGGTGATGCCATCTAACCATCTCATCCTCTGTTGTTCCCTTCTCCTCCTGTCTTCAATCTTTCCCAATATCAGGGTCTTTTCAAATGAGTCAGCTCTTCTCATCAGGTGGTCAAAATATTGGAGTTTCAGCTTCAACATCAGTCCTTCCAATGAATACCCAGGACTGATCTCCTTTAGGATGGACTGGTTGGATTTCCTTGCAGCCCAAGGGACTCTCAAGAGTCTTCTCCAACACCACAGTTCAAAAGCATCACTCCTTCTGTGCTTAGCTTTCTTTATAGTCCAATTCTCACATCCGTACATAACTACTGGAAAATCCATACCTTTGACTAGATGGACCTTTGTTGACAAAGTAATGTCTCTGCTTTTGAATATGCTGTCTAAGTTGGTCATAACTTTCCTTCCAAGGAGTAACCATCTTTTAATTTCATGACTGCAGTCACTATCTGCAGTGATTTTGGAGCCCCCCAAAATAAAGTCAGCCACTGTTTCCTCATCTATTTGCCATGAAGTGGTGGCAATTCAGACATCCTTCAGGATTTTCTCATCACTTTTGAAAAAATAGTGATGAGCTGCAGCACGCCAGGCCTTCCTGCCTCACTTGAGTCAAAGGATGTAGTGCAAAGTGCTCCAAACACCATATATTGGATAAAATCTGAGGCTGTGAAGAATGCTAATGATAATCTTCATTCAGCTATTCTTCCAAAATTAAAACCAAACCTGCAAAGTCTTATGTTCCTTTTACAGTTTTTATGTGTAGGTAAAAAATGTTGGATTGTTTTTCATAATATTTAATTTGATAAAAATCACATTTATTTTCACCAAAAAAAGAATGCACTTTTCATTTACTGTATCACTTCACTTTTCTTTCTTATGATTCTTTTTCCCCAAGCAAACAGATTTTGCCATCAGATGCCCACTAGCTGGCTGCTCTTGAGCTGTGATGGATTACTTTCATAGGTACTATTTCTTACTTAATTAACTGGTCTTAGCTGGTGTCGTTTTTTAGGGCAAGTTAGAAAAGAAACAATGGTTAAACCGTTTATCCAAACAGGTGATGACACCATGTGGTTTTTTTTTAAGTTCATTATGTACACACAAGGTTGTATTTTGGGAGCATGAATGTGTGTGAGCTTGTTTGTTTCTTTCTACTTGAAACCCTCCCTCTCTCTGCCTGGCTGACTGCCATCTTCATGCCAGTCTCCATGGCAACTTTCTCAAGGGTAACATAACAGAAATGTGAGGAGGCGCCTGTCCACAGACAAGGCTGCCAGGACTCTGCCAAAACTCTGACTAGACGGAACCCTCCCTGTTCCACGAGGGTGAGGCAGGTTACTCCAGCTGGATCCTCCAATCCTGGAAGGAAAGTGAAAGAATGTCTTCTGACTGGTCCTCCCACAGACTGGAATGTACATGCAGAACCCACATGTCTCCACATTATTTTGTCCTTCCTAACCTCTTTAAATAATGGGAGTATTTTATATCTAACATTTACTTTTGGTTGATATTTGAAACTTTGCCCTCACAGAGACAAGTATCTGATACATTATGTTTAAAATCCAATCAGGACATGATTTCAGTATCTTTAAATCACTTTCATAAACAGTTGACTAAATAATGCATTTCTTAACTTTTTGTCCCATCCTGTTTCCATGAAAAAAATGCATCAGCTTGCTTTTTTAATGAATTATGATGGATTCATGCATGTTTCCCCAAGAAATTATTTGTTGAAAGATATTGCTATGGACTGAATATTTGTGCCATCCTTCCCTTTCCTAATTCATGTATTGAAATCCTAACCCCCAGAATAATGGTGTCAGGAGGTGGGCATTTGGGAGGTACTCGGGTCACCAGGGTGAAGTACTGATTGGGATTAGTACCCTTGTAAAAGATGCTCCAGATAGATTCCCTCAGCCCCTCCCCAACAAGAGGGGCACAACAAGAAGGCTGTGAGCCAGGGCCCTCATGGAAAACATGACTATGCTGGCACCTTGAGCTTGGACTCTGGCCTTGAGAACTATAAGAAATAAATTTCTATTCTTTATAAGATATTCCATCATGATATTTTGTTGTAACAGTCTGAATAGGTTAAAACAGATATGTACATAGTATATATCACTGATTCTTGATCAGGAACAACTCCCCTCCCCCAACCGATGCACTTGGCAGTATCCAAAGATGTTTTTGATTGTCGGAACTGGGGCCATGTTACTAGTATCTAGTGGGTAGAGTCCATAGATGCTTCTAAACATCTTATAATGGGGATTTGTCTGTGATCCAGTGGTTAAAGCTGTGTTTCCAATGCAGGGAATGCAGGTTCAATCCCTGGTTGGGGAACTAAATCCCGCATGTTTCACATCACAGCCCAAATAATAATAATAATAATCAACAAACATTCTGTCATGCACAGAAGAGTTCCCACAACATGGTTTACAGGCCTACATTATGTAATTAAGTGCCACGGTTGAGAAACGATGGTGTATATATACAGATGTAATATTTGTGTGTTGTGTATGTATATACATACAGACGGGTTTTAAATAAAAATTCTAATGTGTAGCATGCTCAGAGAGGAGTAAACTATGTGAAGGCACCTTTTAAATCCAATTTGTTTTTGCTCCATCTGCTCAGACTGGTAACTAGAATTCTCATAAGAATTATCAGCCTTGAATCCAGATTTATCCATTCAAGTTTTTTAAGCTATTCAATACTACAATTGTTTTTTTTTTTTCAACTACCTGAGAGCACCAGACCTTCTCTAGGGAGTGGAAACTATATATAATTTACTCTGTCTCTAGGAATGAGTTCTATGCAATGAACTATAATATACAAAATGTCTTGGTATTAACAATCAACTCTTTTCCATTAGGAACTTGTAGAACACTTAGTAAGTTTTGCTGAGGAAATGTTTCTGATCCACAGAACCCAGATTGCTCATTTCTTCATCAAAGTCCTGCTAATGCTCTTCACACTGTGCATCTTATTTCTACCCAATATTAAACAGCCATTTCCTTAGGTCAAGTTTTTTTTAAACAATTATGGAAAATTCTGAATTTCTGGTTGTACAAATGTAAAGCTCACTTTAAACACAAATCAAAGAAATTTTGTTATGTTAAGCAGTGCTACTAAAATCACGGTTACCTGAACTGCAAAAGTAACACTGGTCTGAGATGACTTAGGTATAGAAATTGAAAGTGCGATTTTAGAAACTTCTAGAGAAGTCNTCAAGTTTTTTTTAAACAATTATGGAAAATTCTGAATTTCTGGTTGTACAAATGTAAAGCTCACTTTAAACACAAATCAAAGAAATTTTGTTATGTTAAGCAGTGCTACTAAAATCACGGTTACCTGAACTGCAAAAGTAACACTGGTCTGAGATGACTTAGGTATAGAAATTGAAAGTGCGATTTTAGAAACTTCTAGAGAAGTCAATGGCACCCCACTCCAGTACTCTTGCCTGGAAAATCCTATGGACGGAGGAGCCTGGTAGGCTGTAGTCCATGGGGTCGCTAAGAGTCAGACTTTCATGCGTTGGAGAAGGAAATGGCAACCGACTCCAGTGTTCTTGCCTGGAGAATCCCAGGGACCGGGGAGCCTGGTAGGCTGCTGTCTATGCAGTTGCACAGAGTCGGACATGACTGAAGTGACTTAGCAGCAGCAGCAGAGAAGTTTAACCATGTACATGTCACCAAATAATTTGCAAATTCACAAAGAGGATCACAGGAGGTCAGTAGCTAAAAAATAAGTGAAATAACATGAACTCATGGCAAGATCACATATTGGTCTATGATAAATTAGAGATTTTTTTAAAAAAACCCACAACTTCACTATTAATATTTTTTAAAGTAATATAAAATATCCTGTAGTGGAGACTTCCATGCAATTCAGTGGTTAAGACTCTGCATTTAAAAATATATATATATATATACTTCTTTTATTACCTGGAAATGACCTCTTATTTCATTTATACATAGGTCAGTTCTGTTCATATCTGGTTAAGTTAGCCCTGTGTTTTGTTTTTTTATTTATTTTAATTGGAGGCTAATTACTTTACAATATTGTAGTGGTTTTTGCCATACATTGACATGAATCAGCCATGGGTATACATGTGTTCCCCATCCTGAACCCCCCTCCCACCTCCCTCCCCATTCCATCCCTCAGGGTCATCCCAGTGCACCAGCCCTGAACACCCTGTCTCATTATTGAACTCGTACTGGTGATCTGTTTCACATATGATAATATACATGTTTCAATGCTATTCTCTCAAATCATCCCACCTTCGCCTTCTCCCACAGAGTCCGAAAGTGTGTTCTTTATATCTGTCTCTTTTGCTGTCTCATATTAGGGTAATCATTACCATCTTTCTAAATTCCATATATATGTGTTAATACACTGAATTGATGTTTTTCTTTCTGACTTACTTAACTCTATATAATAGGCTCTAGTTTTATCCACCTCATTAGAACTGATTCAAATGCATTGTTTTTAATAGCTGAGTAATATTCCATTGTGAATATGTACCCAGCTTTCTTATCCATTCTTCTGCCGATGGACATCTAGGTTGCTTCCATGTCTTGGGTGTTGTAAACAGTGCTGAGATGGACATTAGGGTACATGTCTCTTTCAATTCAGGTTTCCTCGGTTTGTATGTCCAGCAGAGGGATTGCTGGGTCGTATGGCAGTTCTATTTCCAGTTTTTTAAGGAATCTCCACACTATTCTCCATAGTGGCTGTACTAGTTTGCATTCCTACCAACAGTGTAAGAGGGTTCCCTTTTCTCCACACCCTCTCTAGCACTTATTGTTTGTAGAGTTTTGGATAGCAACCATTCTGACTGGCATGAAATGGTACCTCGTTGTGGTTTTGATTTGCATTTTTCTGATTATGAGTGATATTGAGCATCTTGTCATTTGTTTGTTAGCCATCTGTATGTCTTCTTTGGAGAAATGTCTGTTTAGTTCTTTGACCCATTTTTTGGATTGAGTCATTTATTTTTCTGGAATTGACCAGCAGGAGCTGCTTGTATAGTTTTGAGACTAACTCTTTGTTACTTGCTTCATTTGCTATTATTTTCTCCCATTCTGAAGGCTGTCTTTTCACCTTGCTTATTGTTTCCTTCATTGTGCAAAAGCTTTTAAGTTTAATTATGTCCCTTTTATTTTTGCTTTTATTTCCATTACTCTGGGAGGTGGGTCATAGAGGATCTTACTGTGATTTATGTCAGAGAGTGTTTTGTCTATGTTTTCCTCTAGGAGTTTTATACTTTCTGGTCTTACATTTAGATCTTTAATCCATTTTGAGTTTATTTTTGTGTGTGGTATTAGAAAGTGTTCTAGTTTCATTCTTTTATAAGTAGTTGACCTGTTTTCCCAGCACCACTTGTTAAAGAGATAGTCTTTTCTCCATTGTATATTTTTGCCTCCTTTGTCAAAGATTAGGTGTCCATAGGTGTGTGGATTTATCCCTGGGCTTTCTATTTTGTTCCATTGATCTATATTTCTGTCTTTGTGCCAGTACCATACAGTCTTGATCACAGTAGTTTTGTTAGTATAGTCTGCAGTCAGGGAGGTTGATTCCTCCAGTTCCATCCTTCTTTCTCAAGATTGCTTTGGCTATTCAAGGTTTTTTGTATTTCCATACAAACTGTGAAATTATTTGTTCTAGTTCTCTGAAAAATACTGTTGGTAGCTTGATAGGGATTGCCTTGAATCTATAGATTTCTTTGGGTAGTATACTCATTTTCACTGTATGCATTCTTCCAATCCATGAACATGATATATTTCTCCATCTGTTTGTATCATCTTTGATTTCTTTCATAAGTGTTTTATAGTTTACTATATATAGATCTTTTGTTTCTTTAGGTAGATTTATTCCTAAGTATTTTATTCTTTTCATTGGATTGGTAAAGGGAATTGTTTCCTTAATTTCTCTTTCTGTTCTCTCATTGTTAGTGTATACGAATGCAAAGGATTTCTGTGTACTGATTTTATAGCCTGAAGTTTTACTATATTCATTGATTAGCCCTAGCAATTTTCTGATGGAGTCTTTAGGGTTTTCTATGTAGAGGATCATGTCATCTGCAAACAGTGAGAGTTTTACTTCTTATTTTCCAATCTGGATTCCTTTTATTTCTTCTTCTTCTCTGATTGCTGTGGCTAAAACTTCTAAAACTATGTTGAATGGTAGTGATGAGAGTGGGCACCCTTGTCTTGTTCCTGACTTTAGGGGAAATGCTTTCAGTTTTTCTCCATTGAGGATAATGTTTGCTGTGGGTTTGTCATATATAGCTCTTATTATGTTGTGGTATGTTCCTTCTATTCCTACTTTCTGGAGAGTTTTTATCATAAATGAATGTTGAATTTTGTCAAAGGCTTTCTCTGAATCTATTGAGATAATCTTATGGTTTTTGTCTTTCAATTTGTTGATGTGGTGTATCACATTGATTTGTGAATGTTGAAGAATCCTTGCATCCCTGGGATGAAGCCCACTTGGACATGATGTATGATCTTTTTAATACGTTGTTGGATTCTGTTTGTTAGATTTTTGTTAAAGATTTTTGCATCTATGTTTATCAGTGATATTGGCCTGTAGTTTTCTGTTTTGTGTGGCATCTTTGTCTGGTTTTGGTGTTAAGGTGATGGTGGCCTCATAGAATGAGTTTGGAGGTTTACCTTCCTCTGCAATTTTCTGGAAGAGTTTGAGGAGGAAAATGTTAGCTCTTCTCTAAATTTTTGGTAAAATTTAGCTGTGAAGCTTTCTGGGCCTGAGCTTTTGTTCGTACAGATATTTCTGATTACAGTTTCAATTTCCATGCTTGTGATGGGTTTGTTAAGATTTTCTGTTTCTTCTTGGTTCAGTTTTCAAAAGTTATACTTTTCTAAGAATTTCTACATTTCTTTCAAGTTGTCCATTTTATTGGCGTATAGTTGCTGATAGTAGTCTCTTATGATCCTTTGTATTTCTGTGTTGTCTGTTGTGATTTCTCCATTTTCATTTCTAATTTTGTTGATTTGATTCTTCTCCTTTTTTTTCTTGATGAGTCTGGCTAATGGTTTGTCTATTTTATTTATCTTCTCAAAGAACCAGCTTTTGGCTTTGTGGATTTTTGCTATGGTCTCCTTTGTTTCTTTCTCGTTTATTTCTGCCCTAATTTTTATGATTTCTTTCCTTCTACCAACCCTGGGGTTCTTCATTTCTTCTTTTTCTAGTTTCTTTAGGTGTAGAGTTGGGTTATTTATTTGATTTTTTTCTTGTTTCTTGAGGTATGCTTGTATTGCTAGGAATGTTCCCCTTAGCACTCTTGTTACTGAATCCCATAGGTTTTGGGTTATTGTGTTTTCATTTTCATTCATTTCTATGCATATTTTGATTTCCTTTTTAATTTCTTCTGTGATTTGTGGTTATTCATAAGCATGTTGTTTAGCCTCCATATGTTTGTGTTTTTAATAGTTTTTTTCCTGTAGTTGACATCTGATCTTACTGCATTGTGATCAGAAAAGATGCTTGGAATGATTTCATTGTCTTTTAATTTACCAAGGCTAGAGTTATAGTCCAGGATGTGATCTATCCCGGAGAAGGTTCTGTGTGCACTTGAGAAAAAAGTGAAATTCATTGTTTTGGGGTAAAATGTTGTATAGATATCAATTAGATCTAACTGTTCTATTGTATCATTTAAAGTTTGTGTTTCCTTGCTAATGTTCTGTTTAGTTGATCTATCCATAGGTGTGAGTGGGGTATTAAAGTCTTCCACTGTTATTGTGTTACTGTCTCCCCTTTCGTACTTATTAATATTTTCCTTACATATTGCAGTGTTCCTATATGGGGTGCATATATATTTATAATTGTTATATCTTCTTCTTGGATTGATCCTTTGATTATTATGTAATGTCCTTTGTCTCTTTTCATGGCCTTTATTTCAAAGTCTATTTTATATGTTTTGAGTGTTGCTATTCCTGCTTTCTTTTGGTCTCCATTTGCGTGAAATGTCTTTTTCCAGCCCTTCACTTTTAGTCTGTGTGTGTCCCTTGTTTTGAGGTGGGCCTCTTGTAGACAACAACTATAGGGGTCTTGTTTTTGTATCCATTCAGCCAGTCTTTGTCTTTTGGTTGGGGCATTCAACACATTTACATTTAAGTTAATTATTGATAAGTATGATCCCATTGCCATTTACTTTGTTGTTTTGGGTTCTAGTTTATACACCCTTTTTGTGTTTCCTGTCTAGAGAAGATCCTTTAGCATTTGTTGAAGAGCTGGTTTGGTGGTGCTGAATTCTTTCAGCTTTTGCTTATCTGTAAAGCTTTTGATTTCTCCTTCATATTTGAATGAGCTCCTTGCTAAGTACAGTAATCTGGGCTGTAAGTTATTTTCTTTCATCACTTTAAGTATATCCTGCCATTCCTTTCTGGCCTGAAGAGTTTCTATTGAAAGATCAGCTGTTATCCTTATGGGAATCCCCTTGTGTGTTATTTGTTGCTTTTCCCTTGCTGCTTTTAATATTTGTTCGTTGTTAATTTGAGTAATATGTATCTTGGGGTGTTTTGCCATGGGTTATTCTTGTTTGGGACTCTCTGGGTGTCTTGGACTTGAGTGGCTATTTCCTTCCCCATTTTACTGAAGTTTTCAACTGTTATCTCCTCAAGTATTTTCTCATGGCCTTTCTTTTTGTCTTCTTCTTCTGGATTCGAATATTGGGGCGTTTGATATTGTCCCTGTGGTCTCTGAGGTTGTCCTCGTTTCTTTTAATTCTTCTTTCTTTTTTCCTCTCTGCCTTTTTTATTTCCACCATTCTATCTTCCACCTCACTTATCCTGTCTTCTGCCTCAGTTATTCTACTTTAGGTTACCTCCAGAGTGTTTTTGATCTAAGTTATTGCATTATTCATTACTAACTGACTTTTTTTATTTCTTCTAGGTCCTTATTAAACTTTTCTTGCATCTTTTCAGTCCTTGTCTCCAGACTATTTATCTGTAACTCCATTTTGTTTTCAAGATTTTGTATCATTTTTACTAGCAGTATTCTGAATTCTTTTTCAGGTAGACTTCCTATCTCCTCCTAGATTTTATATCATTTTTACTAGCAGTATTCTGAATTCTTTTTCAGTAGACTTCCTATCTCCTCCTCTTTGGTTTGGTTTGGTGGACATTTATCATGTTCCTTTACCTGCTGAAATATTTCTCTGCCTTTTCATCTTGTTTAGGTTGCTGTGTTTGGGGTGGCCTTTCTGTATCAGGGTAGTTTGTGGTTCCTCTTTATTGTGGAGGTTCCTCCCTGTGGATGGGGTTGGATGACTGGCTTGTCAAGGTTTCCTGGTTAGGGAAGCTTTAGTCAGTTCTGGTGGGTGGAGCTTAATCTCCTCTCTCTGTAGTGCAATGAAGTGTCCAGTAGTGAGTTTTGAGGTGTCTATGGGTTTGGTGTGACTTTTGGCTGCCTGTATTTTAATGCTCAGGGTTATGTTCCTGTGTTGTTGGAGAATTAGCTTGGTATGTCTTGCTCTGAAACTTGTTGGCTCTTGGGTGGAGCTTGGCTTCAGTATAGGTATGGAGGCTTTGGGATGAGCTCTTGCTGGTTAATGTTCCCTGGATTCAGGAGTTTTCTGGAGTTCTCGAGTTTTGGATTTAAGCCTCCTGCCTGTAGCTTTCAGTCTATTCTTATAGTAGTCTCAAGACTTCTCCATCCATACAGCGCCAATGGTAAAATACCTATGTTAATGGTGAAAAGATTCTCCACAGTGAGGGACACCCAGAGAGGTTTCCGGAGTTACATGGAGAAGAGAAGAGGGAGGAGGGAGATAGAAGTGACCATGAGGAGAAGAGGGGGAATCAAAGGGGAGAGAACAATCTAGCCAGTGATCAATTCCCTGTGTGCTCTCCACAGTCTGGAACCCTCAGAGAGGTTCACAGTGTTATATAGAGAAGAGAGGAGGGAGGAAGGAGATAGAGGTCACCAGGAGGAGAGGAGGGGAAGTCAAAAGGAGAGAGAGCAATCTAACCAGTAATCAGTTCCCTAAGTGTTCTCCACAGCTTGGAACACCCAGAAAGATTCACAGAGTTGGGTAGAGAAGAGAAGGGGGAAGGAGGAGATAGAGATGGCCTGGGGGAGAAAAAGGAGAGTCAAAAGGGGGAGAGGGCAATCAAGCCAGTAATCACACTCATAAGTAAAAATGGGTACTGGAGATTGGATTCTTAAAGGTACAAATTGATAACAAAAACCAAAAAGCAAAGATTAAAAATCTAGAGGTTAGACTCTCAAAAATATGATATGAAAAAAACAAAATCACAAAAATTATTTTAAATATATATATGAAATTTGCTTTTAAAATAGGGTCTTTTTTTTTTTTTTTTGCAAGGTAATAGTAGGTTATAGAGAAGAAGGAAATGGCAACCCACTCCAGTATTCTTTCGTAGAGAATCCTGTGGACAGAGGAGCCTGGTGGGCTGCTGTCCATAGGGTCGCACAGAATCGGACATGACTGAAGTGACTTAGCATGCATGCATGCATTTGAGAAGGAAATGACAACCTACTCCAGTATTCTTGCCTGGAGAATCCCAGGATGGAGGAGCCTGGTGGGCTGCCGTCTATGGGGCTACACAGAGTCAGACATAATTTTGAAATGACTTAGCAGCAGCAGGTTATAAAAATTAAACAAGTAATAAAGAACTTTAAATTTTTTTAAAATTTAAAAATGATAATAGTAAAATATATCTAGGAATTTCTCTGGAGCTGTTGAGGGAAGTGTGGGGTCAGTTCAGTTCTGATAGTTCCTTGTTCCAGTTTATACTTCTTCTCAAGGTCTATAGGCCCCTTCCAGTGTAGTCAGTACTAACTACAGAGTTTTAATCTGTTGAACCTGTCACTTCCAGAGCAGTTCCCTCTCTTTGTTTATTTTGGCTTTGTCTGTTTGCAAGTCTCTTCAGTGTCTAATTTATACCCTGACAACAAGGAGGTGAAGGTATTTAAGCTAACTTGTTCAATTGTGCTGTGGGGAGGGAGGAACACTGCAAATAAATATCACTGGCATGTGTAGGGAGTGCTCACAGTGTCTCGGCCACACTGGGTTTGCCCTGCTGGTAGCGTGTTTGCTTTCCCAATCCACACTGCTCAGGATCCAGGTTGCTCTGCAGGAGTTCTTTCCAAAGCAGGCCCTGGCTTGTGTGCACTTCCCAGCTCTAAGCCACTCCGGTTCAAGTTCTTAGGTACTTCACAAAGGCATAAACTCAGTTGGGCCTGTGTTTTGTGCCCTTCCCAGGTCCGAGCAGCTTAGGTGACCAGGTGTTTGGTGAGCGCTCTCTCCATAGATGGGTGGTGCATCTTATCACCTCCCCGGTCCCAGCCCCTTGGTTTCCTGGGTGTGTAGTGGGAGCACCATCTCAGGTGTGCCATGTGTCTCCTCTGGGAGCTGGTCTCTGACTGCGACCCCTCTGGCAGATGTCAACCATCCAGGACTGGAGGAAGACTTCATTAGTAACTGAGAGCCTGCTCACAGTTTGGTGGAGGATGCCATTACTGGGGTTGAGATTGCCCCTCACCTTCCAGCTCTGGCTGTTGCCTGCCTGCCTCTCTGCCTCCAGTGGGCAGAGGGGCTGGTCTGCAGCCAGTTAGCTCTTCTCTGGTGTTAGCTCAATCCTTTGTTCTGTGATGGAGCCATGCTGTCGCAGGAAAGTCCTCTCTCTCTTGTTTTCCCTCTGGCTATCCCACAGTTTGGGTTGCTATGTCACGTTAGCTCCCTCATATTGTCCTCAGGGCATTCAGGCCCAGTCCCCATACTAAGCATGCATCTGCACCTTCCTGTTCAGCCCCCGTTGCTGCTGGCAGACTGGAGCATCCGGGTTACCTCTCCACTGGAAGTTGTGGTTAGGCGCGTAATCTGTGGGTTCTTTTTCTTTATTTCCCTCCTAGTTATGTTGCCCACCAAGATTCCAAAACTCCCCACAGACCCACCAGTGAGACAGTTTCCTATTGTTTGGAAACTTCTCCTCCTTCATGACTCCTTCCCTAGGACGGGTCTCAGTCCCGAACTCTTGTCTCTTTTTTTATCTTTTCTATGTTGTCCTACCTCCTTTTGAAGACAATGGGCTGCCTTTCTGGGTGCCTGGTGTCCTCTGCCAGCATTCAGAAGTTGTTTTGTGGAATTTGCTCAGCGTTCAAATCATCTTTTGATGATTTCGTGGGGGAGAAAGTGGTCTCCCCATCCTATTCCTCCACCTTCTTCTGCACTACCCTCCCAGCCCTGTGTTTTGTTGTGATATTGAAGTTAGTTGGGTACTCTTAGCAAGTAGATTAGTGTATGCATTTGGTGCAAGCCACAGAGCACCTTCTCTTGGGGAGCATGAGCATCGCATGTAGCAGTGAGGATGTGCTAGACTGTGCTGCTGAGGCAACAACCCCCATGTATCAGAGGCTTAGATCAGCAAAGCGTGAGTCCTGGCTCCCAGGGCCCACCTGTTCCAGGCAACAGGACTCACTCACTGCTCTCCTGGCCTCACTTGAGACCCCGGCATGTTCAACATAACTGACATGGTCCAGAGACAAAGGAAGACTTGGTTGTTTCTTGCTTCAGATGTGACTCACGTTTCACTTCTCTCATGTCAGGAACCAGATCTAGGCACTTGATCCCATCCATTCACAAGTGGAAAAGGGTGCAAATCTTCTACATGCGAGAGGTAGGGATCCAGTGAGATCTGGTAAACCCTATTAATGACTGTGACCTGGGAAACATCTGAGTATCACCACTGAGCACACACCTTTGCCTTTAGTATCCCAGGTTTACTCTTTAGCCTATCACTTCCGCTTTCACAAAGGAAGTCATAGGAGGCAAGAAGAGCAGCAACAAGATTACTTCCTTTGATTTCAGATCAAATTCCAACCTTACAGCTTGGTTGTGGCATAGCCTTGCATAAACTGTTGAATCACTTTGAATGGGACCCTCATAGGGTGGTAATGAAGATTCAGTTGCACAGCTTTTATGAAAATACTTTACATATATGACATACTTGTCCAATGCTGGCAAAGGAAAATGTTTATATTATTAGGCTAAAATAGCTTAGGCTCAGCTTCCAAACAATTTTTTTTTAAGTGTGTTACTTTTTAAATGTATTTGGCTGTGCTGGGTCTCAGTAGTGGCAGGCAGGGTCTCTGTTGCTGTGTATGGGTCTTCATCTCAGCACGTGTGATCGTTAGTTGCAGCATGTAAACTCTTAGTTGTGGTATGCGGTGATCTAGTTCCCTGATAAGCTTTTGAACCCCAGCCCCCTGAACTGGGAGTGCAGAGTCTTAACCACTGAACTACTAGGGAAGTTTCAAATATCTTTTTTCTGTTTTTTTAATCCAGAAAAATCTTAAAAAATACTGGAATCAATTTAGGTAGAACTCAGCAATCAAACTACGATTGACCTAAGCATCTTTACAATACTGTCTATTTATGTTGATCTAGCCAACACATCTTGAGTTATTCTTTATGAATTCCTCGTGGGCATAGGGGATATGAGTCATCAAACTGTTTCTTTGGGTAAAAATACCTCTTATTTCACACGTTTCCATATTAAACATTTTGTGGTACCAGTCAACTCTTTATTGTTCTAGATAACTGGGCAATATTGTTTCTAAGGAATGAAAAATGTAATGCGATGGGCCTGTTTTCAATCTTTGCTCTGTTTTGGCTGACTTTCAGGTTAACTGCATACTTTTTTTCTGTTTAAGAGTTGATTATGTAGGTTCATTCTTTTTAAAAGAAACGTCCTTTAATAGATTCAAAGTAAACCTAAAAATGATAATCAATATGTCAGAAGATGATTTCTGCAAATCTGAGGTTGTTGACCATCAGGATGATTCTTTGCTTGTGAGAAAAAGCCATCCCAGTGGTAGTAAACCACATCTCAGTGGTTCAGCCCCACTGGAGAGGGAAGCCACACTTTGTAGTCTCTTTTCTGGCTCTGCCATCAAAGGGTATACCACTGAGTCAGTTTTTGGTTCTTTTCTCTTTTCCTCCTTCCCTCCATCTCCAGGCTCCATGCCATGCTGTTAGTTGAATGATTTAAGAAACTGAAGTTTTGCAGATCCATCTAGGTTCCTGGACCTAACTCCCATTTGAAGAGTCTATCATGAACACAGAATTACACTGATGTACCAATATGTCCATTTTTTCACCCATCCCTGTAACCTGTGTCAGCAGGGCTTTGCAGCACCTCCATTTCAGAGGCAGAGTCTGTCTGTTTCCATACCTTTTGCTCTGGGCTGGCTGTGGGGCTTCCTTGGGGAGCAGAAGGGATGGTGTGTCGGTTTGGAGTCTTGGCCTCAAGTGGCCTTGCATGCTCTTGGGTTCTTTTCTGGAGTGCTGCCACTGCCATGAGAACAAGCCAGGCCAGCCTCCAGGAGAGGGAGACAGAGTGTGGAGATGAGCCACGTCATCTCAGCTGAGGCCAGGTGAGACCAGCCAGAACCCAACAGACTTCCTAGCTGACTGCATCCCGGAGGTGAGCCCATCAGAGGTGCCAGGTGACCCTTAGACTCGTAACAGATTATATATTGGGGTGTGTAGGTCACCACGTTTGGGGCTGGTTTGTTGATGCTGCAATTGTCACAGACCCCACAGAAGCGAATGAAATGGGGCGACAGGAAGCATCAGTGTCCACGAGAGTCGCCAGCTGAATCCTGCCTCTCAGATGTTTTCCCTGCCAATGACTGTGTTCTTTATCCACTGGGGTCTTCTCATTTTGAATACTGCGTTAGCTTCTTTTTGCTACTGTAACAAATGCTGAAAACTTAGCGGCTTAAAATGACATAAATTTATTCTCTTATAGTTCTAGAGTTGATAAGTCCTAAAATCACAAGTTTTAAAACATCTGGATTGGCTGAGGATTTCTAAAATCATCAAGTCCTGGGTTTTTGTTTTCTTCAATTGCTGAAAACTTCTTTCCTGAAATCTTTTCTTTCCTGTTACACTTTATTAAGAACAGCAAAAAGAAACTGGGCCATACCTTCAACAGTTTGCTTGGGAATCTCTAGTTAAGTATCCCAAGTTACCACTTAGAGTGACCACTTTCCACATGTTTGAAAGACCCGTGTCAGCTAAGCTTTATACCATTATGTATAAGAGTCCTCTTTCCTCCAATTTCAGTCACATTCCTCCTGTCCTGACCCCTTGCTTGCAATGCCTCTAAAGTCCACATTTCTACCAGCAGTCTGTTTATTCTCTTTTTTTTTAAGTTTTTTTTTTAATTGAAGGATAATTGTTTTTCAGAATTTTGTAGTTTTCTGTCATCCATCAACAAGAATCATCCGACTTAAGTATTCTTTAAGAAAAGGTAGGTTTTCTTCACTGCACTCCTCATTTTCATTTAAGTCCTCCCTAACAAAGTTGTCAATATCCATGTTTTTACCTACAGTCTTTTTAAGGTGATCGAGACTTTTCCTGTCCTGGTCAGCAGCATTTTCCCATCCCATTGCCCAGTTCCAAAGCTACTTCCACATTTTCATTTGCTTTTAATAGCAGCAGCCCACTTGCAGTACCTGAGTCTGTGTCTGTTTCCTATTGCTACTGTAAAAACTTGCCATATATTTAGGGATTTAAAACGACAAAGTATCTAGTGTTAGCAGGACAGTACTCCTCCTGGAGCCTCTAGAGGAGAGTTCACTCTTTGGCCCTTGCCAGCCTGGAGAGGCTACATGCCTTCCTGACACCTGGCCCTTTNGCAGGCCCTGGCTTGTGTGCACTTCCCAGCTCTAAGCCACTCCGGTTCAAGTTCTTAGGTACTTCACAAAGGCATAAACTCAGTTGGGCCTGTGTTTTGTGCCCTTCCCAGGTCCGAGCAGCTTAGGTGACCAGGTGTTTGGTGAGCGCTCTCTCCATAGATGGGTGGTGCATCTTATCACCTCCCCGGTCCCAGCCCCTTGGTTTCCTGGGTGTGTAGTGGGAGCACCATCTCAGGTGTGCCATGTGTCTCCTCTGGGAGCTGGTCTCTGACTGCGACCCCTCTGGCAGATGTCAACCATCCAGGACTGGAGGAAGACTTCATTAGTAACTGAGAGCCTGCTCACAGTTTGGTGGAGGATGCCATTACTGGGGTTGAGATTGCCCCTCACCTTCCAGCTCTGGCTGTTGCCTGCCTGCCTCTCTGCCTCCAGTGGGCAGAGGGGCTGGTCTGCAGCCAGTTAGCTCTTCTCTGGTGTTAGCTCAATCCTTTGTTCTGTGATGGAGCCATGCTGTCGCAGGAAAGTCCTCTCTCTCTTGTTTTCCCTCTGGCTATCCCACAGTTTGGGTTGCTATGTCACGTTAGCTCCCTCATATTGTCCTCAGGGCATTCAGGCCCAGTCCCCATACTAAGCATGCATCTGCACCTTCCTGTTCAGCCCCCGTTGCTGCTGGCA
Source organism: Neotragus moschatus (assembly GCA_006410615.1). Classification (NCBI taxonomy): domain Eukaryota; kingdom Metazoa; phylum Chordata; class Mammalia; order Artiodactyla; family Bovidae; genus Neotragus; species Neotragus moschatus. Next base: position 130,036 of record SJYA01002670.1, read on the forward strand.
GACTGGAGCATCCGGGTTACCTCTCCACTGGAAGTTGTGGTTAGGCGCGTAATCTGTGGGTTCTTTTTCTTTATTTCCCTCCTAGTTATGTTGCCCACCAAGATTCCAAAACTCCCCACAGACCCACCAGTGAGACAGTTTCCTATTGTTTGGAAACTTCTCCTCCTTCATGACTCCTTCCCTAGGACGGGTCTCAGTCCCGAACTCTTGTCTCTTTTTTTATCTTTTCTATGTTGTCCTACCTCCTTTTGAAGACAATGGGCTGCCTTTCTGGGTGCCTGGTGTCCTCTGCCAGCATTCAGAAGTTGTTTTGTGGAATTTGCTCAGCGTTCAAATCATCTTTTGATGATTTCGTGGGGGAGAAAGTGGTCTCCCCATCCTATTCCTCCACCTTCTTCTGCACTACCCTCCCAGCCCTGTGTTTTGTTGTGATATTGAAGTTAGTTGGGTACTCTTAGCAAGTAGATTAGTGTATGCATTTGGTGCAAGCCACAGAGCACCTTCTCTTGGGGAGCATGAGCATCGCATGTAGCAGTGAGGATGTGCTAGACTGTGCTGCTGAGGCAACAACCCCCATGTATCAGAGGCTTAGATCAGCAAAGCGTGAGTCCTGGCTCCCAGGGCCCACCTGTTCCAGGCAACAGGACTCACTCACTGCTCTCCTGGCCTCACTTGAGACCCCGGCATGTTCAACATAACTGACATGGTCCAGAGACAAAGGAAGACTTGGTTGTTTCTTGCTTCAGATGTGACTCACGTTTCACTTCTCTCATGTCAGGAACCAGATCTAGGCACTTGATCCCATCCATTCACAAGTGGAAAAGGGTGCAAATCTTCTACATGCGAGAGGTAGGGATCCAGTGAGATCTGGTAAACCCTATTAATGACTGTGACCTGGGAAACATCTGAGTATCACCACTGAGCACACACCTTTGCCTTTAGTATCCCAGGTTTACTCTTTAGCCTATCACTTCCGCTTTCACAAAGGAAGTCATAGGAGGCAAGAAGAGCAGCAACAAGATTACTTCCTTTGATTTCAGATCAAATTCCAACCTTACAGCTTGGTTGTGGCATAGCCTTGCATAAACTGTTGAATCACTTTGAATGGGACCCTCATAGGGTGGTAATGAAGATTCAGTTGCACAGCTTTTATGAAAATACTTTACATATATGACATACTTGTCCAATGCTGGCAAAGGAAAATGTTTATATTATTAGGCTAAAATAGCTTAGGCTCAGCTTCCAAACAATTTTTTTTTAAGTGTGTTACTTTTTAAATGTATTTGGCTGTGCTGGGTCTCAGTAGTGGCAGGCAGGGTCTCTGTTGCTGTGTATGGGTCTTCATCTCAGCACGTGTGATCGTTAGTTGCAGCATGTAAACTCTTAGTTGTGGTATGCGGTGATCTAGTTCCCTGATAAGCTTTTGAACCCCAGCCCCCTGAACTGGGAGTGCAGAGTCTTAACCACTGAACTACTAGGGAAGTTTCAAATATCTTTTTTCTGTTTTTTTAATCCAGAAAAATCTTAAAAAATACTGGAATCAATTTAGGTAGAACTCAGCAATCAAACTACGATTGACCTAAGCATCTTTACAATACTGTCTATTTATGTTGATCTAGCCAACACATCTTGAGTTATTCTTTATGAATTCCTCGTGGGCATAGGGGATATGAGTCATCAAACTGTTTCTTTGGGTAAAAATACCTCTTATTTCACACGTTTCCATATTAAACATTTTGTGGTACCAGTCAACTCTTTATTGTTCTAGATAACTGGGCAATATTGTTTCTAAGGAATGAAAAATGTAATGCGATGGGCCTGTTTTCAATCTTTGCTCTGTTTTGGCTGACTTTCAGGTTAACTGCATACTTTTTTTCTGTTTAAGAGTTGATTATGTAGGTTCATTCTTTTTAAAAGAAACGTCCTTTAATAGATTCAAAGTAAACCTAAAAATGATAATCAATATGTCAGAAGATGATTTCTGCAAATCTGAGGTTGTTGACCATCAGGATGATTCTTTGCTTGTGAGAAAAAGCCATCCCAGTGGTAGTAAACCACATCTCAGTGGTTCAGCCCCACTGGAGAGGGAAGCCACACTTTGTAGTCTCTTTTCTGGCTCTGCCATCAAAGGGTATACCACTGAGTCAGTTTTTGGTTCTTTTCTCTTTTCCTCCTTCCCTCCATCTCCAGGCTCCATGCCATGCTGTTAGTTGAATGATTTAAGAAACTGAAGTTTTGCAGATCCATCTAGGTTCCTGGACCTAACTCCCATTTGAAGAGTCTATCATGAACACAGAATTACACTGATGTACCAATATGTCCATTTTTTCACCCATCCCTGTAACCTGTGTCAGCAGGGCTTTGCAGCACCTCCATTTCAGAGGCAGAGTCTGTCTGTTTCCATACCTTTTGCTCTGGGCTGGCTGTGGGGCTTCCTTGGGGAGCAGAAGGGATGGTGTGTCGGTTTGGAGTCTTGGCCTCAAGTGGCCTTGCATGCTCTTGGGTTCTTTTCTGGAGTGCTGCCACTGCCATGAGAACAAGCCAGGCCAGCCTCCAGGAGAGGGAGACAGAGTGTGGAGATGAGCCACGTCATCTCAGCTGAGGCCAGGTGAGACCAGCCAGAACCCAACAGACTTCCTAGCTGACTGCATCCCGGAGGTGAGCCCATCAGAGGTGCCAGGTGACCCTTAGACTCGTAACAGATTATATATTGGGGTGTGTAGGTCACCACGTTTGGGGCTGGTTTGTTGATGCTGCAATTGTCACAGACCCCACAGAAGCGAATGAAATGGGGCGACAGGAAGCATCAGTGTCCACGAGAGTCGCCAGCTGAATCCTGCCTCTCAGATGTTTTCCCTGCCAATGACTGTGTTCTTTATCCACTGGGGTCTTCTCATTTTGAATACTGCGTTAGCTTCTTTTTGCTACTGTAACAAATGCTGAAAACTTAGCGGCTTAAAATGACATAAATTTATTCTCTTATAGTTCTAGAGTTGATAAGTCCTAAAATCACAAGTTTTAAAACATCTGGATTGGCTGAGGATTTCTAAAATCATCAAGTCCTGGGTTTTTGTTTTCTTCAATTGCTGAAAACTTCTTTCCTGAAATCTTTTCTTTCCTGTTACACTTTATTAAGAACAGCAAAAAGAAACTGGGCCATACCTTCAACAGTTTGCTTGGGAATCTCTAGTTAAGTATCCCAAGTTACCACTTAGAGTGACCACTTTCCACATGTTTGAAAGACCCGTGTCAGCTAAGCTTTATACCATTATGTATAAGAGTCCTCTTTCCTCCAATTTCAGTCACATTCCTCCTGTCCTGACCCCTTGCTTGCAATGCCTCTAAAGTCCACATTTCTACCAGCAGTCTGTTTATTCTCTTTTTTTTTAAGTTTTTTTTTTAATTGAAGGATAATTGTTTTTCAGAATTTTGTAGTTTTCTGTCATCCATCAACAAGAATCATCCGACTTAAGTATTCTTTAAGAAAAGGTAGGTTTTCTTCACTGCACTCCTCATTTTCATTTAAGTCCTCCCTAACAAAGTTGTCAATATCCATGTTTTTACCTACAGTCTTTTTAAGGTGATCGAGACTTTTCCTGTCCTGGTCAGCAGCATTTTCCCATCCCATTGCCCAGTTCCAAAGCTACTTCCACATTTTCATTTGCTTTTAATAGCAGCAGCCCACTTGCAGTACCTGAGTCTGTGTCTGTTTCCTATTGCTACTGTAAAAACTTGCCATATATTTAGGGATTTAAAACGACAAAGTATCTAGTGTTAGCAGGACAGTACTCCTCCTGGAGCCTCTAGAGGAGAGTTCACTCTTTGGCCCTTGCCAGCCTGGAGAGGCTACATGCCTTCCTGACACCTGGCCCTTTCCTCTATCTTCAAAGCCACGTGCTCAGCATCTTCAAATCTCCTCCTCTCTCCCCCTCTTGCCTTTACTTCTGTCGCATCTCCTTCTCTGAGACTGACACTCCTGCCTCCCTCTTAGAAGGACCCCTGTGGTTACACAGGCTCACCCAGATCATCTAGGATAATCTTCCCATCTCAGCGCCCTTAATCCTGTCTGCAAAGTCCCCTTTGCTATTTGAGATAATAATATACTCATACATTTTGAGAATTAGGACATGGGCATCTTTGAGGGGGGAACGGGGCATGATTCTACCCATCTTTCTAGATGTCTTCTTGAAATATTAAAACCCAAATATGCAGCGAATAGTATTCTTTCATGGTGCTAAAAATAGAATTATATATTAAAAAATATGTTTCTAAAGGAGGAAAGATTAACTGATCAGAAATCAATATACAGTGAAAAGCAGATAGATAGATATGGATGGATAGATGATAGAGAGATAGAGCGTGGAATACTCCATATATTTCCCTAAAAAGGGTTCCTTGAATTCTAAATTACTCCTGAAAAATTTATGTTATAAATGGTTTTAACTAGTATTAAATGTTCACAAGCAAGACCACTGTTTGTAGAAATATGTCAACAATAAGCGAATAACATCTTTGGATTAACGGGAAGGTGGGGAAGTCCCTGCTTTGTCATTTCTCTGAGGTTGAAAGTGATGCTATAAAGAATCATAAAGAAGCTGCTCATAAAGGCAGGGGAGGCAGGGCTTGGCCCAGTCAGATTTCTAGTTCAAGGCTGATGCAAGGCTAATTGAAACCTTTTAACACTAATAAGGTTATTCGCTCATATCTTGGCCTGGGGTCTGATCACACCTCATTCAGCTATCCCACTGTCATGATGACTGTGAATCTTAAAATTTCCAACTTCTTTTAACTCCAACCACAGCATTTAACACTCTTACCTTCAGTGATCTTGAATGTCACAGCTAGTTATGTCCTGTGCAGAAGAAAGATTTCTTTTCATATATTTTGTTTACTTGCCATCACCTCCCATTGACTCTAGTTCTTGCTTTGTAGAATTGCATGAGGAAGCAAAAGACAATCACACAGAAAAAAACCTTCCCTCTCCCCAGCTCATTGTAGCATTGAAACAGTACTTCTCAGGCTCATCTATCAAAACGAATTAAAATATTAATTATATTTGTCACTTCATAAAATTTAAATGTACGACTGCATTTTCCCATGCTCTGCTTCATGGCCCTTGTGTTCTGGTCCAAATATTGCTCTTTATAGAGAGAGATGATTTCTTTCCTGACTAGTGCAGTTTCATCTCTGGTTCTAAGATCCCAGGCAGTGTATCAAGACTCTCTTCTTAACGTTCTGCCTAGCATCCTGTTTGCTTTCCGGAAATTGGTTTTTCCACAGTGAAGAACATCATCAAAGTAACTCCAGAATAACTCCAAGGTATCTTCTCTGTAGAATCTTTGGTCACTTAACAGCCCAGCTGTTGACTGATACAAATTACAAGGAAAAAGTTATCATCCTGTGATATTGACTCTCTTGCAGTCACAAGCTCCGCTTCTGTGACAGGGAAATCTGTGAGCTGACTTTTTATATCAAGGTTAAAAGAAATTCACAATGTGGCGCTGACAGTTGATTTGATGCTTTTGCCCATGTGTTATTAGTTCTCCATTTCCAGAGTTAATTTCACTTACCATCAGTCTGCCTCGTGAACCCAAATATTGGCGTCCACCTGGAGTTCCTTTACAAAATCTGTGTGGAGGATTCAGACCCCCTCCCATCAAATCGAAGCAAGTTAGCCTCATCAGAAACCTTCCCAGTTCCCGTCTTCCACCTGACTTTAGATTTTGTGGTGCCTGTATAATTCAAAAGTTCTGAAAATAGTCATAGTTGCCCCTATGCTGAAATTGGTAGTGTTATCATGATGTATTGATTTATTATCTAGCATTTTTATTTGCATATGTATGCATATGTGAGAGTAGGCATGTAGTTTAATGCACACCAAGGTTGACCTTAAACAAGTTTTTAATTGCAAACTGGGGAATATTATAGAAGGCAGCATAACTTAGTGGTTAAATGTAGGATTTGGGGTGAGAACACATACATGTAAATTATGACTTTCCCATTTACTAATTGTTCCTACTTAGGCAAATTGCTTTTCTCTCTGAGGCTCAAATTCTCCTTCTTTAAAATAGAGATCCTGATAGAATCTTTTCTATAGAGTTTTTCAGAGGATTTAATGAGATTCTATACATAAATTCCTTAGCATACATTGGCAAGAACTAAGGGCTCAGTGGATTTCACCTCTTTATTGAATTTGTTACAACATTGTTTCTATCTGATTTTTTTTGGTTTTTTGGCTGTGAGGCATGTGAGATCTTAGTTCCCCAGCCAGGGATCGGACCTGCATCCCTTGTATTGGAAGGTGAAGTCTTAACCACTGGACCACCAGGGAAATCCCATAGAGTTTACCTTTTATTCTTTATTTTGATAAAGATGTTAAGCAAATGTTCAGGAAAGCTTCACTTTCAGTAGAAATATGATTATATTGTTTAAAAATAAAATTGACACTCAGTATACATTTATTAAACATGTCTGGCACTTTGGATATAAATTCAAGGCCCTTGCGTTTAAGGAATTCAGAATAGAGGGAGAAAACAGTAAAACAAAGGATGACGACAGAACAAGGGTAGATATTATGATTGCATTATGGCCAAGATGATGCGAATGATGGAGAGAGGATGACAAGGAAACAGCTTCCTGGAAGAAATGAGGTCTAGGCTGAGTCGTGGATCATGGACAAGTAGAAGTTAACCAAGCGAATGAAGAATTATTCCAGGCACAGAGGTCAGAAGAGGAATGGTGCTATCTTAGAAGAAAAATTAAGCCATAACATTAGATTATGAAAAAGAAACTGGATTTGATTTCTACATGAATCTGTATGAACCAAAACCTAGTTAAAGACATAGACGCTCATCGGGCAACTCTGTAAAGACCCGGCTTCACTTCTGCCCTTGCATGGAAGTTCATAAAATGAAAGGGACTACTAATATTTATTTGATATCTACTGTCAGCCAAACACTGAAGTTGGTTGCCTAATAACCAACGTCTTCGCAAACCATGATGTTTTATTGACTTTAAATCATATTACAGTGGTTCATGCCACCACTGCAGAAACCCTCCTGCAGAAAACATAAGGAAGACAGAGTTCAAACCCCCTCCCTGCTGTTATGAAACACTTAGTTTTTTAATGTGGTAATAGTCAATAGTTTTAGGATTCAAAATACAGTTATTAAGTGCCTGTGATTTTTCCTGAATATTAAGAACCAAATTTGCAACTTATTAACAGCTCATGATTTTGAAGCATGGTGTTGTCATGTTACAAAATTTGAGATTTTATGTACCTTTCCCCTCAGCTTTCATTCCTTCCTTCCTTGAAGGCAGCGTGGAGTTAGGGAACAGTACCAGGTTAAGTGTAGGGTAAACAGCTAAACTTCTTTAAGAGTTTCTGGACACGGGTGGCCTCCAAAGGAAGCTGTTGTAGAAGGTTGGCGCCCTTCTATATTGCAGACCCTGTGGCGCATTAGAGAAGGAGACCAGGCAGCCAAGGGGCCCCTCCTTCCTTTCTGTGGGACATAATCCCCGAGACAGCGAAAGGCTGGCACCTTGAAGTCTTTCTTTTTTTTTCCCCCAATTAAAAAATATTTATTGGATCTGTTACAATATTGCTTCTGTGAGATTTTAGCTCCCTGACCAGGGATTGAACCAGCACCAACTATATTGGAAGGTGAAGTCCTGACCGTCAGGTCACCAGGGAAGTCTTGAAGTTGTGCTGTTTAATGAGAGTGTATGCTCCTTAGGAAACATACAGTTAGGCCAACTATGCCCGACCTGTTTTCAGAAATGCTCCTTTTCGATGATAAAAGGCCTGTCAGGCTTGGAGATGGTGCCTGGAGTCCTCATCTGTGTGGAAAAAGAAAGTGTAAACCTCTTCCTTAAGCTGTGCTACTTGTAACCTGTGATCACAGTGGGTTTGCCAGTGCTAAATGTGTGTGTGGGTGCGCGGGTGGGTGTGTTTAGTCATTGTCGTGTTTGATTCTTTTGTGACCCCATGCCAGGCTTCTCTGTCCATGGCATTAACCAGGCAAGAACACTGGAGTGAGTTGCCATTTCCTTCTTCAGGGGATCTTCTCAACCCAGGGATTGAGCCTGTGTCTCCTGCATCTCTTGCAATGGCAGGCGGACTCTTTATCACTGAGCCATCTGGGAAGCCCACCAACGCTAAGTACTTGTGTCTTATGCAGAAGTTTCGGTTCGGTTCAGTTCAGTTGCTCAGTCGTGTACTATTCTTTGTGACCCCATGAACTGCAGCACACCAGGCCTCCCTGTCCATCACCAACTCCCAGAGTCCACCCAAACCCATGTCCATTGAGTTGGTGATGCCATCCAACCATCTCATCCTCTGTCGTCCCCTTCTCTCCTGCCTCAATCTTTTCCAGCATCAGGGTCTTTTCAACTGAGCCAGCTGTCCGCATCAGGTGGTCAAAGTATTGGAGTTTCAGCTTCAACATCAGTCCTTCCAATGAACACCTAGGACTGATCTCCTTTAGGATGGACTAGTTGGATCTCCTTGCAGTCCAAGAGATGCTCAAGAGTCTTCTCCAACACCACAGTTCAAAAGCATCAATTCTTCAGTGCTCAGTCTGCTTTATAGTCCAACTCTCACATCCATACATGGCCACTGGAAAAACCATAGCCTTGACTAGACAGACTTTTGTTGGCAAAGTAATGTCTCTGCTTTTGAATATGCTGTCTAGGTTGGTCATAACTTTCCTTCCAAGGAGTAATTTTTAATTACTTAAAAAATTTTTAATTACTTTAAATCACACCAACTGCTGTGATTTTGGAGCCCCCCAAAATTAAGTCTGACATTGTTTCCACTGTTCCCCCATCTATTTGCCATGAAGTGATGGGACTGGATGCCATGATCTTCGTTTTCTGAATGTTGAGCTTTAAGCCAACTTCTTCACTCTCCTCTTTCACTTTCATCAAGAGGCTTTTTAGTTCCTCTTCACTTTCTGCCATAAGGGTGGTGTCATCTGCATATCTGAAGTTATTGATATTTCTCTCAGCAATCTTGATTCCAGCTTGTGTTTCTTCCAGTCCAGCNACACCAACTGCTGTGATTTTGGAGCCCCCCAAAATTAAGTCTGACATTGTTTCCACTGTTCCCCCATCTATTTGCCATGAAGTGATGGGACTGGATGCCATGATCTTCGTTTTCTGAATGTTGAGCTTTAAGCCAACTTCTTCACTCTCCTCTTTCACTTTCATCAAGAGGCTTTTTAGTTCCTCTTCACTTTCTGCCATAAGGGTGGTGTCATCTGCATACCTGAAGTTATTGATATTTCTCCCGGCAATCTTGATTCCAGCTTGTGTTTCTTCCAGTCCAGCATTTCTCATGATATACTCTGCATATAAGTTAAATAAGCAGGGTGACAATATACAGCCTTGACGTACTCCTTTTCCTTTTCCTATTTGGAACCAGTCTGTTGTTCCATGTCCAGTTCTAACTGTTGCTTTCTGACCTGCATACAGAGTTCTCAAGAGGCAGGTCAGGTGGTCTGGTATTCCCATCTCTTTTAAAATTTTCCACAGTTTATTGTGATCCACACAGTCAAAGGCTTTGGCATAGTCAATAAAGCAGAAATAGATGTTTTTCTGCAACTCTCTTGCTTTTTCAATGATCCAGTGATGTTGGCAATTTGATATCTTGTTCTTCTGCCTTTCCTAAAACCAGCTTGAGCATCTGGAAGTTCACAGTTCACATATCGCTGAAGACTGGCTTGGAGAATTTTGAGCATTACTTTACTAGCGTGAGATAAGTGCAATTGTGTGGTGGTTGCAGAGGTTTACTTGCGATGAACTGAGCTGATAAATATGTAACTGAATGATGCTGCTTCATACTGACTGTCTCAGCAGTACATACCTGCTTCTCCACACCCCTCTACCTTTGTGCACCTAATATACCCACCGACTGAACAGCCATTGGTTTGATAGCTGCTAGTTTTGTCTTCTGAAGTCTGTATTGCTATGTCTTTTAAAGCAAACAATATTTAGAGAGAGATCTGAAACAAAGAGCAAATGTGTAGCTTCCCACCCCTTCCCAGAGAGGCCAGGTGATTATCCTTTTTGGCTGAAGTTAGATTTGGCCTTAGAATCTTTCTCAACTCCTCACTCTGGACAGACACTAGCAATGGAAGAGAGTTGGCAGATAAGATGAAGCCTGGTGGTCCTCTGTGCCAATGTCATATTTTTACACGTTTAAAATGGGAGAATCAGGTGAAATTGGGTAAAAAGGCTTGCATTCTTCTGAGGTTATAAGAAGAAAAAAATCTCTTTTTAATAAGAAGAAAACTATTTCTTTTATGTTTGTGTGTGTGTGTGTATATATATATTTGTTCATGTGTATATTTATTCATATACATTTGAGAGACAGAGAGAAATAGTAGTTGGTTATATACAGGCAAACAAGAAGAACTGGGTGTAGAATTTTCATAGCCTATAATACATTCAATGAGTAAATTGTGGAAAGTAATGAGTATGTAATATCTTCCCCATTATCCATTTTTATCACATGTAGCTAAATGTCCTCTTTAAAATGGTCTTTCTTGCAAAGGGAAAGGAGCAGTTTCTGTCTACATGAAAAACTGTCCCTGGCAGTACCTGTCCAGGCTTGTAGTTAGGAACTATAACCTTTTTTATGGAATTTAGACACAGGGAGTGTTTCACATTGATTTTACTGCCACACCAAACCTAGGCAACATTCTGCTCTTTTCATCACTCTATGAGAAATGAAGAAATGGGTTAAGAGGATGGTCCTTATAGTCACAGCATCTGAAACTTAGTAGAAGTGGATATTTCTCCCTCCTTTTTTTTTCCCCCCTGTTTCTTCTAGAGAGTAGGAGTAGAAAGTGTTGCGATCTCTTCAGGTCATTTCAATTTGCTGAACATTTACAGAGTGTGTTTCTGCACAGTCCTAGGTGAATTTTACATCTTATTTCAGGCACAGTAACTCTGTATTTGTCATTAGATTTATTCACAAACTACTCAGCTTCCATGTAGCAGCATTTAAACTCTCAGTCTGAAGTTGGAGTTAATTCAACCAAGGTGTAAAAAAAAAAAAAAGAAGGAAAATATTTTCTCCTTTCTCATGGGAAGATCATTTTATTGCCTTGAGAACACCCCTATGATATTATTTTAATGTTCTGTTCTAAAAAAAATTGTACCAGTTCCAGCAATTTCCACTCTCCTCCTAAAACACTTTGTAGAATGAGTTGAGAATGGTGCAATAGGTCATCCTATGACTTTTGCTTTATCTCGCATTGTTCAAACTGTATCATGTTTACAAATAATATTAAGCAAAAGATGATTTTCCTTAATGTTTAGTAGGCAGATGAATTTCAGTGGCTTTTTGTAAAGCTCCCTGGGAAAAACATATTGTTTTGGAAAAATAATACTTGCCAGTCTCTTGTATTGGAAAGTGGTTTTTCATCTGACCCATTGTCACACCCATTGATGAAAATTAAAGCCATTTTGAAAAACATTTTCTGTTGTTTGACTTCCTAGACATTTTTGGTTGAGTTTATTCTGATTCCATATGAATTCTTACACATCAGAAGTGCTAGCTTGCAAGTTGAAGGCTAAGAGGCAAACATTAATATTGTCTTGTCAAATTATGAAGGCAGGTTCTTTAGTTAAGTCAGTCTGAAAGCTGTCACACATTCATGTCCTTCCAGCCAATTTGAATAGTCTTGGAACAGATTAAAGGTCCCTCCTTGCCCTACATCATCCAGAAAGCTGACAATGGCATTGATTTTAGAGATAAAAAGGAGGAAGCATTTGGGAAAACTTTTATTCTTACTTCTTTTTTACATCACGTAATTTAGAAGATGCAGAGCTAGTGTTTGGAAGGAAGATGAACTGGATGGAAGAAATGAAAAAATAAGAATCTTGCTGCATGTCTGATTATAGGAATTTTCCAGTAGTCATGTATGGATGTGAGAGTTGGACTGTGAAGAAGGCTGAGTGCCGAAGAATTGATGCTTTTGAACTGTGTTGTTGGAGAAGACTCTTGAGAGTCCCTTGGACTGCAAGGAGATCCAACCAGTCCATTCTGAAGATCAGCCCTGGGATTTCTTCAGAAGGAATGATGCTAAAGCTGAAGCTCCAGTACTTTGGCCACCTCATGCGAAGAGTTGACTNCTGCAAGGAGATCCAACCAGTCCATTCTAAAGGAGATCAGCCCTGGGATTTCTTTGGAAGGAATGATGCTAAAGCTGAAGCTCCAGTACTTTGGCCACCTCATGCGAAGAGTTGACTCATTGGAAAAGACTCTGATGCTGGGAGGGGTTGGGGGCAGGAGGAGAAGGGGACGACTGAGGATGAGATGGCTGGATGGCATCACTGACTCGATGAACGTGAGTCTGAGTGAACTCCGGGAGTTGGTGATGGACAGGGAGGCCTGGCGTGCTGCTATTCATGGGTTTGCAAAGAGTTGGACACGACTGAGCGACTGAACTGAACTGAAGTGATTCTGATTTTTGTCTTTTCACCTTGTTTATAGTTTCCTTTGCTATGCAAAAGCTTTTAAAATTAATTAGTTCTCACTTGTTTATTTTTGTTTTTATTTCCATTACTCTAGGAGGTAGGTTAAAGAAGATCTTGCTGCAATTTATGTTAAAGAGTGTTCTGCCTATGTTTTTCTCTAAGAGTTTTATAGTTTCTGGCCTTACATTTAAGTCTTTAACCTATTTGAGTTTATTTTGGGGAGTTTTCTTGAGGTCATACAATTTGTTAATAGCAGAGATGAGACTAGAACCTTATTCTTCTGATATGCAGAATATACAATGCCCTAGAATTAGAAAGAAGTCAGAGACAAGATTTATAAAACAACGTTGTAACGGCCAGTTAAAGATATCTACATATATATGGAATCTAGAAAGACGGTACTGATGAACTTATATGAAGGGCAGCAATGGAGGTGCAGACAAAGTGAACAGAGTTGTGGACACAAGGTGGGAAGGAGAGGGTGGGGAGACTTGAGAGAATAGCATTGAGCAGTATACATTACCTCATGTAAAATTAGATATCCAGTGGGATTTTGCTGTATGATGCAGGGAGCCCAAGTCCAGTGCTCTGTGACAAACTTGAGGGGTCAGGTGGGTGGGAGGTGGGAGGGAGGTTCAAGAGGGAGGGGACATATGTATACCTATGGCTGATTGATGTTGATATATAGCAGAAACCAACAGAATATTGTAAAGCAATTATCCTTCAATTAAAAATAAAGACATAAATAAAAAGACATCTTGAATTAGTTTTAATTTTTCTGGTTTCTTTGGGAGGAGATAAATATGTAATATCAAGGGGATAATTATTCCAAATAAATAAACTTGTACAAGTCCCATTTCAAAAATAGCAGGGGAATAATTTTGTTATTTTCATTGGTATTTAACATTTTTCCTATGATAGTAATACTTTAATAAGTGTAAATTTTAGGTTCTACATTAGTTTGATGAATGTAGGTATATGAAATATACAAGCTGCAAAGCATTTACTTTTAGCAGTAAAAAGTGTATTCAGTTTAATTATTAAAGTGTGTTCAGTTTAATTATCAAT
>SJYA01002670.1:143741-161025 GCA_006410615.1 Neotragus moschatus
AGATATTCTAAATTGACAGAGTTTTCCATTTTCAATTAAAAGCAAATTACTATATAGGTAAGATTTTAAATACACCTTTAAAATATTTTCCACTAGGTAAAATTTTAAGGAAATGTTTGCTTGTAGGCAAAGAAAGACTGATAAGATATATATTTAAAATAAGCTTTAAATATTATTTCTGTGGTGTATATAACAAGTTATTACATTAAAATTTTCATTTTTAGTATTCTTTAAAGTTAAAATATGAAAGTAATATTTTAGAATGTGGATTAATATTGTATCACAATTTACTTTTGAAGAAAACTCTTTTATGTTTTTCATATTTAAACAATACATCAAGCTCTAAATTGAACAGCAACCACCTAAATAAATTTTCTGTTACATACCACATATCAGTGCAATACCCAATGAAATATATCATTGGGTATGCCAAAATTAGCCCATGTGAAAATGGGCCAACTTATGATTTTCATTTTTGAAACACAAAGAGAAAACTGAAATAGAGATAATGTTTAAAGATTTTCAATAAAGGTAAGAAATATTCTTTGGAGAGGGTGACATCTCCTTTGCAAGATGGCCAAAACAGCTCCTGAAACATTGTGAGAATAGAGAGATGCTTCATTTATAACTAGAAATAAATATGAATGCATCAATTTTGAGAATAAATCATTTAAATATTCCATGTAATATATGAATAATCATATGTATCATGTTTAATTATTCCAATTACAGAATAATCAGCACTGGGTGTATTTGAAAGAGCTTAGAATGGTATAAAATGGCTTCCTACTTCCCTACTTCTACTCCCAAAGTGCTGTAAATTACTACTTTCCCACTATCAAAGTAATTATCAGAGCACAAGCCAAACAGCTGAGTATGTTACCTTAAAAAAATTAGAGTACAGTACATAAGGTTGGTAGATACTTTTTATTATTTCATATGAATGTAAGTTGACATGTAGAATTGATTTTTACCACTTGGTTCTGTATAAAACTCTGAAATGCTTTTATCCTCTCATAACTCTTAAAACTTTTCAAAATATTCATTTGAAAAATTAAGACAAGGAATAGTTTTCAAGAGAGGTTTTAGGTCATTTTACATAATTGTGGAGTGTTGCTAAAATTCTCAAGTTTAAAATATACTCGTTTTCTAAAAAAAGTCTTTTCTACTGTCACAATGAATTTCTTTTTTATTTTAATTAAAAATGAACTTCTTGAAGGCAGTTCTTTTGATGTCAGATAAAAGTTCATAAGGATTTCTACCCAATAAGATTTACTTTTAAGAACTGAGATGCATCTAGCAATTTCTATATTTGATGTAATTTGTTTTAGAACTTCCTAAAAAGTTGAAAATGTGTAAAAATAGACTAGTTGATAAGGAAGTACTGAATCATAGCAGCACATTGAATGGCAATTAGTGCAAATCCTATCACAAGGATCAGAACAAAGGTATCATCACTCATCTCTATCTTGTGCTTTTCATGTTTCCCTTCACTAGAACTGCTTCCCTGCCTTCCTCTAACATCTTTACCAGGCCCTGGCTGTTGCTTATAGGTTGAGAAAAGAGCACTCGGGCTACATTTTCCCCAGAGCTCTTGTATCCCAGCAGAATTATGATATTGACGTCCTGCGCAGACTTTGAAGCGGTAATGTGAATTTGTGAGAAAGTTGGAAAAGGAGAATGACGTGTTTGGTCCTTTGTAAATCTAAATGAAAAAGAGTAAAAATTAAAATTATATTTTCTTACCAAAAACAAAAAGTTTTTGACAACAGGAAACATTGCATGAATATGTTCACAACAAAATAAAAGTTTACTGTTACAGTCTCTAATATCTTGAGAACCCAGTACTATTTAGGTGTAATTTTATTCAATGTAACAAATAACAAAGACATGTAACTGTTAAACTTTAAATTGCATTTGGTTTGAAATGGCTTGGGCTTATGGTCAGTGGAATCTAAAAATAACTACATTCAATAATATTAAGTTAAATACATAAACAAATTGTTCCCAAGTAAGTATTATGTACATAAATATTTAGGACCAGATAGGATTTTTGGATAAGATTTAGTTACTTTCAACATCATAAAAGAATATTGTACTCTTTGACAAGAGCTCAGTCCCCAGCAGGATGTAAAACTATAAATTACAAAGACAAAATTTATAAGAATTTACCAGGTCAGTTCCTCTTCCACTGATGAGCTGAAGACTGTAAACTATGGAATCTCCATTTATTGGCTCCAAAGATTCCCATTTGATCTCACAGGTATTGTTATTCAACTGGTGCAATTTAGGTGCTAGAAAAAGAGAATTTCAGCTTAGATGGTTCCACTTTCCCCAGGTGGTCTTGAAAACATTGAAATCTCTCATACAGTTTTATATGGTCACCAGGGGTGGCGGCTGGGAGGAGCAACCCCACATCCAAGGAGCCGTGGCTGCATGGGCCTAGAGGAGGGCCTAGAGGAGCTATTCCACATTCAAAATCAGGAAGGGTGGCGGTGAGGAGATACCCTCGTCCAAGGTAAGAAGCAGAGGCTGTGCTTTGCTAGAGCAGCCATGAAGAGATACCCCACGTCCAGGGTAAGAAAAACCCAAGTAAGACGGTAGGTGTTGCAAGACGGCATCAGAGGGCAGACACACTGAAACCATACTCACAGAAAAATAGTCAATCTAATCACACTAGGACCACAGTCTTGTCTAACTCAATGAAACTAAGCCATGCCTGTGAGGCCACCCAAGACAGAAGGGTCATGGTGNCAAATTTGTTGGCATATTGAGTGCAGCACTTTCACAGCATCATCTTTCAGGATTTGAAATAGCTCAATAAAACTTTCCTTAGGGACTAAAATATTAGCTTTTGTGTCAGACATACTGGAAGTTAATTTTTTTATATGATAAAGAATTTGTATGTGGCCCTTCCCTGCATTTTCAGCATTTTAACCTAACTCCAAGAAGAAGCTTAGCAGCAACATACTTTCTCCATGTTAATCTTTATATCTCCATTTCTTCTCCCCCAGCAAAATGAAATATTTTGTTTTGTGAGGTGAATTTAGTGGAAGCAATGGCACCATCACTGGGCTGCTAGTGAACCCCTTCATAGAGCATCAGATGGAATATTTAGGAAAGATAAAGTTTTCATTCTGAGTGAAGTCAAGTGGAGCTTTAGAACACTTGGTGGTAACTAAATGTCAAAGCTTGTTTTCACATTGGATTTCCATTTTATATAGGCATCCTAATCCAAAAGTTAGTGAATAGGCAACACACACACACACACACACACACACACACAGATAAAATAAAATTCCTTACAAAACAAAACAAAAAGTCCTCGCATCAACAAATTTCCTTTTTAAAAAACTCTAAATTCCATCACTTTCCTGCTCTGATGGGCACTTGTACCCTCACAGGAGCTGAGACCCTTCCTGATGAGTAGGTAAGATTACTTTGTAACACCTAACCCCAGTCAGTTTGCTAGCTGAGGACAGCCACAGGAGCCAAGGCACGGCCAGCAGAATGACTGCCAGGGCTGCTGCTGCTGCTAAGGTGCTTCAGTCGTGTCCGACTCTGTGCAACCCCATAGACACAGCCCACCAGGCTCCGCCGTCCCTGGGATTCTCCAGGCAAGAGTACTGGAGTGGGGTGCCATTGCCTTCTCTGACTGCCAGAGAGACCAGCCTAAACTGCTGGTCCTGCAGCAACAGGTGGTACTCTTCTGTAAACTCCAGGTTTTAGAGTGATTTGTTGCACAAATATAGATTGCTGATATAATGAATTCTCATGGATTTTATAAAACAAGCTTCCTTCCTTCCTTCCTAGAAAAGGAAGTGGATAAAGCTGGATTTCTATCTATTCACCACTTAAGTAACACTAATCGAGTCCCAGTTTTCTTATCTGTAAATTGTGAAACAGTGCTTTGCACTTCAAAATGTATTTTGAATACTGAATTATAATGTGAATAATCATATAGAGAAGTGATATTCAGAATAATGTCTGAGTTTTAGGTACATTTTCTACTTGTCAATATTCTGATATATTGGGAACTACGACTTTCAAACAGGTAAAAACTAGCTTTTATTTCATCTTGTCTTTCTAGTTAATTAGAATTAAAATATCTCTGATAAACAAGTTTGACTAGATCCTAAACTTTTCCTAAATTTCTGTAGAAATGATTTAGGCATGAAAATAATGAAGGATGTTTTTTAATTCCATTTGGTATGTAAATTTAGGAATTCGACATAAAGCATGAAAAACGTTATGGACAACTTGAAATGCTAAATTATGAGGTAAAGTTGTGAGACATGATAGAATCAGAAACCCCTCAGAGAAGCAGCTGTTTCTCTTGTTAAACTTTGTTTCAACCCTGCCCAGACTTTGGCCAGTTGATATTCCTGGACTTCTTTGGCATTAGAGATGACATATCACCAATGTCAACTAAAAAAAAAAAAAAAAAAGTACAATATGATAGTTGTGAGTTAACTTTTTATTTGGGGCAAAATGAGGACTATACCCTGGAAGACAGCGTTTCAGATAGCTCCAAGAAACTTCCAATGAGGCGGGGGGGTGGGGTGGGGGAAGTCAGTAATATATGTGATTTTGGTGAAAAAGGGTACATGCAATCAAGCACACATTTTTGCAGAAGGCTACTACTTGTCTTGTAAAGNATGTCAATAAAAAATTGCCAGTGGGGGGGGGGGGTGGGGTGGGGGAAGTCAGTAATATATGTGATTTTGGTGAAAAAGGGTACATGCAATCAAGCACACATTTTTGCAGAAGGCTACTACTTGTCTTGTAAAGGTTACTGCTAGTTACAAGGAGCAGACGTTACCCTGAAAGTTTTTAATACTTTTCTAAACATGAGGAGATGCAAGAACTGAACTCACAAAATCTTCTTCTAAAATATCTATCTGAATTTCTGTTCTGCCAGTTTTTACATAGAACAGAGTGCCTCATTCCTGATCTCCACACTGAACTCCTTTCAGGGGATATTGAAGATCAGTGGTCCTAAGGGCTTGTGATTTAATCCTTGTAGAGCCAGATGGCAAGTGCCAATCTTTAGTTGGCACCAGTGAGATCCTAGAGGATTCATGAGCCAAAGATGTTCTATCTTAATTTACATTAACTCAGAATCTTAGGGATCATAATTAAGAAGAGGGAAGGTATATTAGTCAGGGTTTCCTGAGGGGACAAACGTAAATCTCAGCAAATTAACATAATTCATGATTTTTCTTGCTCAAGCAAGTTGCAGTGAAGTTCTGTTCATTTCCCCAAGGATGCTGTCTTCCATTTAGTGACTCAGGGCTCCAGGCAGCTTCTGTCTTTTGTATCAGAACTGTCTGAGCATGTGTTCCTCATGGGCACATGTAAACAGGTGATTAGACCTGTAGGAGGCACATCAGC
Organism: Neotragus moschatus; assembly: GCA_006410615.1. NCBI lineage: Eukaryota > Metazoa > Chordata > Mammalia > Artiodactyla > Bovidae > Neotragus > Neotragus moschatus. The sequence goes on from SJYA01002670.1 coordinate 149,136, forward strand.
TTTAATGGTTTTGGTCTGAAGGGACACTTGTTATTTCTTATCTCCATCTGTTTTTTAAAATTATCACATGGTGAAATTAAAACACATCTACAAGGGGATGAGGATGGGGGAGCTGGAAAACATAAGCAAATGTGGGTATTTAGTGAGTGGCACATTGTCTTTGCCACAGAGGAATCTAATTTTTTGGTAATCAAAACTTGGAGGTTTAAATTAAGAGAGGTAATATTCATAAAATACCTAGTAGAATATCTGGCTCCATGAAGGCTGAGACCATTTCTATTTGGTCTACAATTTCAATGATTTCTAGATGCCAGACACAGGACACAGTGCTTGGCAAATATCAGGACTATGGAATTAATGAATAAAGGGCAAAATGAATAAATGGATAAACAGCCAAGTGCTGACTCATTTTCTTTCAATCATATCTTGACATCTTTGAGTATAGATAAGAAAACTTGTCTTTTTAGATTAGCACAATGTCCAGCACATAATATATAATCATTATGCATTTGTTAATGACGAGGCAGATGATGGGCAAACAAGGCTCACACTTCATGCTCTAACTATGATGGCACTGAGTGATTTTCTTTTCCTTCCACAACAAAGGGTAACATTTTCAATAGGATGGATTGTATCTCCTTCTGGAAGTATACTTTAGAAGTATAATATTGGAAACAAAACAAAACAACTCTGTTCAACTTCAAAATACCAGGAGAAATGTTCTCTACATGCTACATGGAGTTGAAGGCATTTAACATAACTGTACCATCCAGAACACATTGATTTTCATTCTTAAACAAACATAAATTTGCTGAGCTAGTCCTTTGAGAACTATGGTTTGTTGATATAAATTCAATATGATCCCAACCTGCATAGTAAAAATGTTTTGATTCCTTTGCCAAGTTTTGTGGAACATTCTTTTGATCTTGGCAATCTCTTGCATATTAGCTATTCTCTTTCTTTAAACTTCTAGAGACAGACATTAATTATTTTCCCCTACAATTATGGGAGTTATACACATGATATTATTACTAGACAGTGACAGTAGATTATCTCCCTAAGACATTTAAGTTGGAGTAGAACCAAGGGCTTTTGCAAGCTGGAAACTGGATCTTAGTGGCTGACTCTCACCTTGAGTTTGTTAGAGTTTGTTGTTTCACCTAATTTCAGCAAGCAAGTAGAATGAAGTGCTTGTTTGTCCATGAAGACATAAAGAACATATTTTCATTTTTATTTACAAGAGGTACTTTCTTATTGAAAATTCTAAGTGGCTGGGAATCTTGCATGTTTCCCCAGGGGGGAGAAACAGAAATACTGGAAATACTGAGAAACATGAATTGGAGAAAAAAGTGTGTAAGCATTTGGTACTGATGCTACAATCTATCCATTTGGCAAATGAAGAAATAATGTAAGTTTTATCAACAGACAACTCTCACTTTGGCCATAAACTTGTTTGTAAACTTTGAGACTTATTTGTTGGCTTTTAAAAAGCATATTCATTTATATCGATGAAATTATTCACAAAGCAAAAATAGAGACACAAATGCAGAAAGCAGATACTAGGAGGGGTGGAGGAGGTGGAATGGATTGTGAGATTGGGATTGACAGATATACAGTGAGAAAGAAAGTGAGGTGAGAGTGATAGCCGCTCAGTCGTGTCTGACTCTTTGCAACCCCATGCACTGTAGCCTGCCAGGTTCCTCTGCCCTTGGAATTCTCCAGGCAACAATACTGAAGTGAATTGCAGGGATTCTCCCAGCCCAAAGATTGAACCTGGGTTTCTTGCATTGCAAGCAGATTCTTTTACTGTCTGAGCCAGTTATATATTTTAGGTAACTAATGAGAATCTACTGTGTAAGGAACTCTACTAAATGCTCTGTAGTTACCTAAATGGGAAGGAAAACCAAAAAATGAGGGACTATATGTATACATATAGCTGATTCACTTTGCTGTAGAGCAGAAATCAACACAGCATTGTAAATCAGCTATACTCCAATAAAAATTAATTTTAAAAAGCACATTCATTTATTTAGTAGTTATTGAGTCCATACTACATGCCAGGCATTGTTCTAGGGGCTGTGGATAGAGCAGTGACCAAAACATTAAAACAAAATAAAATGAAGCAAACAGAAACATTTATCCCCTTAGAGAGAGTTTAAGGAACTTGCCCCAAGTCACACAGCTATCAGGTAACAGCAATGGGACTGAAACTAGACAGTCTGACTTTTTACCACCCATGCTTTTTACCACAAGCTTGGTCCCATCCTCTTTTTCTTAACTAATAACCTTTATTTTATTAACAATTTTGGATTTACAGAAAAATTGAGCTACAGTATACAACTGGTAAAGAATCTGCCTGCAATACAGGAGACCTGGGTTTGATCCTTTGTTTGCGAAGGTCCCCTGGAGAAGGGAAAGGCTACCCACTCCAGTATTCTGGCTTGGAGAATTCCATGGACTGCAGAGTCCATGGGATCACAGAGTCAGACATGACTGAGTGACTTTCACTATGATATGATACAACCTTCTCACACATATGTTGATCTTGAGGTAGAAAATAGCAAAATGGATCAAACATGAGTATACCCAGTGTTGTTGCCATCTCTTTACTCTGAAATCATGTTACCGTAGAGGTAACTGAAAATTGTCCTCAGTTCAGTTCAGTCACGCAGTTGTGTCCGACTCTTTTGCAACCCCATGAATCGCAGCACGCCAGGCCTCCCTGTCCATCACCAACTCCTGGAATTCACTCAGACTCAGGCCCATCGAGTCAGTGATGCCATCCAGCCACCTCATCCTCTGTCGTCCCCTTCTCCTCCTGCCCCCAATCCCTCCCAGCATCAGAGTCTTTTCCAATGAGTCAACTCTTCGCATGAGGTGGCCAAAGGACTGGAGTTTCAGCTTTCACATCATTCCTTCCAAAGAAATCCCAGGGTCGATCTCCTTCAGAATGGACTGGTTGGACCTCCTTGCAGTCCAAGGGACTCTCAAGAGTCTTCTCCAACACCACAGTTCAAAAGCATCAATTCTTCGGTGCTCAGCGTCTTCACAGTCCAACTCTCACATCCATACATGACCACTGGAAAAACCATAGCCTTGACTAGACAGACCTTAGTCGGCAAAGTAATGTCTCTGCTTTTGAATATGCTCTCTAGGTTGGTCATAACTTTTCTGCCTAGACCTATGTTATTCATTCACTTATCCAACAGTTAATTATAGAGCCTCATTCCTGTGTTAGGATGCTCAAGCAATGAGTAGACAGATGTGGCCCCTACACATGCAAAGATTATGATAGAGTGTAAGCCCTTACATAAATAATATCAAAGTGAGTATAAAATTACAAAATATAGAGATTTTAAAACACAATGTGGTGTATATATAGCATGTGGAATTCTACTCAGTCATCTGTAATAATCCATATGGGAAAACAAATCTGGGAAAAAAAGTTAACGTCTGTATATGTATAACTGAACTGCTTTGCCATAAACCTGAAACGAACGCAATATTTAAATCAACTATATTCTAATAAAAAATAAAAATTAAAAAATGACCCTGTGGCACACAGTTTTAGATGGGATTTATAGAAGTCCTGTGTGAGATAATAATATATAATTGGCATCTGAAGGACGGGTAAGAGTTTGCCTTGCAAAGAGAAGAGAAGAGGGTATTTTAGGCGAGAGGGTCAAGAACAAAGTTACTGATGAGGCTGAGAATGTGGGTCTTTCTAATATAAAGGAGCTGAATTGGTAAAGGAAATGGAACATGACTGGCCTGGGAGAAAGGAGGAAAGCCAGAAGAATTTGTTATCCCCAAATCAAGAGAAAATGTGATGCTACAAGGCCAAGTAAGTTTGAGATTAAAAAATTGGAGGTTGTTGGTGACCTTGCATTATTTTGTGATTTCAGCATTAGCACAAGAGTTGTTTTAAATGTGTGTGTGTATGCTTTTTTTTTTTTTTCCTAATTCAAGTGCATGTTTTCTTATCAAGAGCAGGGTTTAGGGTAAAGAAGTGTTTTTGAAGTGGGCTGATTAATTAATGGAAGATGATAGAGTGCCCAGAGTGTGCAAAGATAACACTTAGGAGCAGCTTGCATGGAGAGGAAGAAAGCACAGTGGCCAGAAAGGAGGAGGCAGGGATGGAGCTCTTTCTAAGTTGACACCAGTTAGATAGAGCAAGTTAAAATGCTGATTTTAGAGNTTTTGAAGTGGGCTGATTAATTAATGGAAGATGATAGAGTGCCCAGAGTGTGCAAAGATAACACTTAGGAGCAGCTTGCATGGAGAGGAAGAAAGCACAGTGGCCAGAAAGGAGGAGGCAGGGATGGAGCTCTTTCTAAGTTGACACCAGTTAGATAGAGCAAGTTAAAATGCTGATTTTAGAGAACTGTGACTGATAATGCATACAGGAGGGTAAGAGGACTGAAAATGAAAGTTGGAAGATGACTAAGAAGCCAGGAAGGTAGGACTAAGGATGTGGAGTGCCTGGCCTTTGCTGGAAGGAGCCTCCAAGTTTATTGGAAGGAAAAAGTAAAAATAAAGATTTAAGTTAGTAGATTTGATGAAAATATTAATTAGAGTCTTAAAGAAGTATGAAGTAAGAAATTAGTGTGGAGTTCAGAGAGAAAGGGTGGGAAGTGGGGAGGAGAAAGTCCAGGTATCCAAAGCAGTGAGGGTGGCAGACCCTCACTCATTTGGGAAATGGTGTGAAGAATGCCAGGTAGTGCTCAGCAGCCTCTTGAACAGGTAACCAAGAAACGTAGTGATGTCAGCAAACTGGAGTCAGATTTCAGTGGACCTAGACACCAAATGTTAGTAGCTTGCATAAAGTTTCCCTCTCGGAATACTTGGTATTAAGCCCAGGATGGCTGGATTCCTCTGTTCAATACTCTGTTTTCTCCATCATTTCACTTCCACTTCTTGGTCCAAAAGGGTGTTCCTATCCAACCATCAGGAAGCAACAAAGAACACACATCCAATGAAAGCACACATCCATTCCTTGTTTAAGTTTGTTATCAGAGAGTAGATGATAGAGTGGATGCCTTCAGGGACTGAGGAACTTCCAGTGTTAAAAGTTGAGAATCTGACTGTGGGAAAAATGGAATAGCTGAGATGATATGAGGAAGAATCCCTGGAGACAAGGAATCCAAGGATCAAAGAAGCCACATGAGATCGGTGATTCCTAAGGACTATGAGGTCACCATCAATGGCAGATGTTGAGGAAGAGAGAAAGAGAACTCAGAACCGAAGTCTTTGCTGAATTAAGGGGGAAAACCATGAAGGTGGTAGACAGGCAGAGGGGGACTGGGAGTATTTACCAGATAGTGAACTTAACAGTGATGAATGTATTCTAAACTTGAAAGTGAAAGTTGCTCAGTTGTGTCTGACTCTTTGCGACCCCATTCTAAATTTAGTCAGGAGATAAACAGAGAGGAGCAGCCTGAGAGTTGGGAAGAAGAATGTGGTATTAGCATCTTCCTACAATGTGGGAGACCTGGGTTCAATCCCTGAGCCAGGAAGATCTCCTGGAGAAAGAAATGGCAACCCACTCCAGTATTCGTGCCTGGAAAATCCCATCGACGGAGGATCCTGGTAGGCTACAGTCCATGGGGTCGGAAAGAGTCAGACATGACTGAGCGACTTCACTTTCACTTTCTATATGGTATAAATGTGTTGAGAACATTGATGAGGTAGGGCTACTTGGGCAGATGATCTAGAAAATGGGAAGCTACCATCTTTTCTAAATGAAACTTAACTAATATTGTGAAGATACGGGGCACAGTTGTTACCTAAGGAAACACTCAAGTGCATGAGCCTGAGAATAAAACATTATTTTGAAATTTGTTATCATGCATGTTAATATGAATGAGGGTTTCCCTGGTGGCTCAGAAGGTAAAGAATCTGCCTGCAATGCAGGAGACCCAGGTTTGATCCCTAGGTCAGGAAGGTCCCCTGGAGAAGGATACGGTTACCCACTCCAGTATTCTTTTTCTTTTTTTAAATTTTACTTTATTTTACTTTACAATACTGTATTGGTTTTGCCATACATCAACATGAATCTGCAACGGGTGTACATGAGTTCCCAATCCTGAACCCCCCTCCCACCTCCCTCCCCATACCATCTCTCTGGGTCATCCCAGTGCATCAGCCCCAAGAANGGTTTTTCCAGTGGTCATGTATGGATGTGAGAGTTGTACTGTGAAGAAAGCTGAGCGCTGAAGAATTGACGCTTTTGAACTGTGGTGTTGTAGAAGACTCTTGAGAGTCCTTTGGACTGCAAGGAGATCCAACAAGTCCATTCTAAAGGAGATTGGCCCTGGGTGTTCATTGGAAGGACTGATACTGAAGCTGAAACTCCAATACTTTGTTCACCTCAGGTGAAGAGCTGACTCATTGGAAAAGTCTCTGATGCTGGGAGGGATTGGGGGCAGGAGGAAAAGGGGATGGCAGAGGATGAGATGGCTGGATGGCATCACCAACACAATGGACATGAGTTTGGGTGAACTCCAGGAGTTGGTGATGCACAGGGAGGCCTGGTGTGTTGCAATTCGTGGGGTCTCAAAGAGTCGGACACGACTGAACGACTGAACTGAACTGAACCCTATATTATGTCTCTCGGACCGTCTTCTCTCCTCATTTTCCTTCACCTACCTCTAGGCTTAGCATGTCAAGCTTGTGTCTTTTACATTTTGTCCTGTGACTATAATTAAATTCTTCAACGCTTTATCCATAAGTTGGTATTATACTTTAAAATTTTATCAATATAGTTAAAAGTATAGTTGATTAATATTATTTACTTCATAATCAAAGTGGAAAATAGAATGTCTGATTCCAAGAGTATGTGATAAATATGTTTTGTATTCTTACACTCTATCACTTACTCAAAATGACACTTAATTTTTGTTTAAAATTTCACTTGTCTTTCAAGCTTTTTGTCCAGTTTCTAATAGTCATGGAATTGTGATTACTAGAGAACACGTACTTTCACCTTATTATCACATGCTTGGAATGGACTCTATGTCCTTCTTGAAGACTTTCTTCGCACACATCCTAACTACCATTTCCTGATTATTGCTTTTTCTTTAATTTTACTCCCAAAGTCATCCATTGTTTCTAAGATATTGTGATTTTTTTTTTCCTCTTGGATTTCTCTCACAGTTTGCTAGAATAGATTTTCAATGTTTTTTTGTTTTTCTTTGCTTTATTTTGTTTAAAGAAAAGGTAATTTCCAGAGTTCTTCTATATCATCCTTAATTGATACTGTTTAATGTTCTATTTGAAATGTTGATTATGAGAAAGCATTTTCATGCTATTTTGATTCTTATTCCTTTGTAGATGTCATGCTTTTTTCTTGGGGAAGATTAAGGATGTGCTCTCAGTGGAATGCTGGAATTTCTTCAAAATGTGTGTGCCTAAAACCTTTTAAAATTGGCTCTGAAGACTGAAGATAAATTTCCTTCTATCTTTTTAATCCTCCCCCCCCTTTTTTATTCTCTTTGTACAATTTTTGGGTTAGGTTTGGTCATTCTTCGATCCATCTTCCATGTCTCTTAATGTTCTTTTAATATTTTCCATCTCTATCTTTTTGGACTGTGTTCTAGAGGTTTTCTTTGAATTTATTTTAATGATGATTATTATTGTTATTCAGTCACTTAAGTCATGACCAACTCTTTTAAATGCCATGGACTGCAGCACGCCTGGCTTCCCTGTCCTTCACTGTCTCCCAGAGTTTGCTCAAACTCATGTCCATTGAGTGGGTGATGCCATCCAACCATCTCATCCTCTGTCACCCCCTTCTCCTCCTGCCCTCAATCTTTCCCAGCATCAGAGACTTTTCCAGTGAGTAGGTTCTTCGCATCAGATGGCCAAAGGACTGGAGCTTCCACATTAGCATCAGGGCTCCCAGGACCTGTGTCCATTCTGTTATTTAGCTCAGTAGTGCGCAGTCTTTTGGGCACCAGGGACGGGTTTTGTGGGAAACAGTTTTTCCACAGACCAGGGGTTGGGGAGGGGAATAGCTTCAGGATGATTCAAATGTATTACATTTACTGTGCAGTTTATTTCTATTACTATTATGTCCCCTCTGCCTCAGATCATCAGGCATTAGATCCTGAGGACTGGGGACCCCTCATTTAGTCTATGTAGTCATAGTCTCTTCTATTTGTGAATCATTTATTTCCAGGATCTCTTTCTTGCCACTTAATTGATCCTTTTTTAAAAAAAAAAAATAGTTGCTTGTCTTATTATGAATGCCTATTTCTTCAAATTTTCAGAGGACAAGAAATAGTATTTTTAAACAATGAGAATGTACCTTATGCCTATGTCCTCTGGGTCAGTGTTTTTATTGTCTATTTTGATCTTTTCTTTGAAGTTGTGAATTTTCTTCAAATACCAAGTGAACATTGATCAGTGATTCATATTTACCAATGAAGAACCATATTGATCAGTGTAGGTGAGTGCTGTGCATTTCTTTTACAGTTGTGGAACTGTTGTCCCAAAATTCTTATGCCTTGAAAGGGAAGATTGAGTCTATACAAAGATAAGGGCCCTGTCTTGGTATATATTTCCCTTTAAGGTATATGGACAGGAAATATATAGGCAGACCTAGGTTCACCACAAAGCTAAAGAACATTTTATTTTGACATTTTATTGGTTAGAAATTTTAGGTGCAAAACAAAGAATCCACTCTAGTTAGTTTAATCAAGAAGGTATTTATTGAGAAATTAAATAACTTAACTGTTGAAAGAGTTTCTGGTAGAAATGGCTGGTGGAAAAAAAAAAAAGCAAAAAACAGTTTCCAGAAGCTCATCGAAGAACTGGCCTAATTAGGGAGTTGCTTGGCCCAAGGGCACTGTCCCTATGCTTTCGCCTCAGCATCTGGATGGACGCCCCCTGTGCCCGCTGGCTGCCTCATGGAGGTCACACCAGCAGAAGTCTTGTGTAGATACAGCTGCTTAGGGGAACTGTCATATGTCTACATTCTGGTTGCAACAGAGGGTAGGAAATAGGGCTTTAAAAAGTGTACCTCAAGAAACAGTATTCACAATGTGGTGTCCGTGTTAAGTAGGTTCATTCATGTCTGACTTTTTGAGACCCCTTAGACTGTAGTCCACGCAGCTGTTCCATCCGTGGGATTCTCCAGGCAAGAACACGGGAGAGCATTGCTATGCTCAACCCAGGGATCAGACCTGCACCTCTTATGTCTCCTGCATTGGCAGGTGGATTCTTTACTACTAGTGCAGACTGGTAAACCTCGCGATATGGGGAGCCATCCAAAGCAGAATGCTCAGAAAGACGCAGTCTTCAGTGTCCCAGATCCTCCACGTGGGAACGCATTCCTGTTTCACCTCGCTGATCCCATGGCACTGTACTTCCTGTGTCTCTTTCTCTAGGCCTAAAATACACACGAACGGACTCTTTACAAATAAATCTTTCTCATTAGAAAGCCCTGCCTGAGGTTTAATTTGGTCTTCATTGCTGCGATCAACTGAACAGACGATGAAACTGAAGGAGCTGCCCAACCTACCTGGGCACAGCGCACACTGTATTTCCACCTCAGTTTACCTGTACTCCTATACCTGCTCCGCCTTTGGGGCTTCCACCAGAGGGCGCTGTGCCCACCTCCAGTGCCTCTTCCTCTGATCTGACCAATGCATCGACCCACTGAACTGTTATCTTGCAGACATTTGTCAACATTTCTTGCTTTCTGATTGCATTCTTCCTTTTTTATGCTATTATGGGTAAATTTTGCCCGTCTTCATTCTGATTTTATTAGAATTTTGGGAGGAATTGAAGATAAAGCAGGATGTTGAGTCATTGCTTTTTACAAAGTTTAGCCCATATTTTAGAAATCGGCAAAACAAAACCTCATGGCTACTTACCCACTTGGCACTCTGCCCCATTTTTACGTCTACATTGCCTGTCAGGGACTGGGAGACACTCTCTATAGAGGGTTACAAGCAAACGTTTCAGGCCTTATTGGCACAATGGGGTCTGTTGCAACTGCTCAAATCTCTGTTGAAGGGCAAAAGCTGCTCGGGTGATCCATGAAGAAATAGATGTGGCTGTGTCCCAGTGACACTTGATTTACAAGGATGAGTGGCAGGCTGGGTTTGGCCAGCAGACCACAGTTTTTGCCCACTCTGGTCCACATGCAGAATCCTGAGGGCTGCCTCTGTCTTTCCTGATCATTCATGTTTGAATGTTTGAACTTTCAGTTTCTCATCATCCATAGACAGAAAAGATATGTTAATTGGGAAAATGTAGGTTTAATAACATGTCATCCTATTGATACGGAGAAGGCGATGGCACCCCACTCCAATACCGTTGCTTGGAAAATCCCATGGACAGAGGAGCCTGGTAGGCTGCGGTCCATGAGGTCGCGAAGAGTCAGACACGACTGAGCGACTCCCCTTTCACTTTTCACTTTCATGCATTGGAGAAGGAAATGGCAACCCACTCCAGTGTTCTTGCCTGAAGAATCCCAGGGACGGGGGAGCCTGGTGGGCTGCTGTCTATGGGGTCGCACAGAGTCGGACACGACTGAAGTGACTTAGCAGCAGCAGCAGCATCCTATTTATAAACAACTCTGTTTTACCACTTCTTAGCACCATGAATGAATTTCCAACAAGGCTTTTTGTGACTTCGCTTTTTCTAATATAAAAGCAGCATTTGAAAGGGATTTTCTAGTGTATATTGCATTGATAACAGAAACATTTTCCTCAAAATTAGCAAATTTACATGTTAAAAAGGAGAAGGGCAAAATCTCCAAAATTACCTTTAGGGAACCAAGTAGTGATGTGGCATCCATACCCAGTAAATGGGCTGATGAGGAGAGCAAGCTGAGTTTTCACTTAAACGGAAACCATATTAAAATTTGGAAGCCAAAAACAGGCAGAAGTGTGGAGAGCAGGTATAATCTAGAGTATTTTGAAGTTTAAATGGATCAGAAAGTTGCTGAAAACATATTTTCCCACACGCTTCCTAAGGTGGATTTGTGACAGAAGCAGATTCTATTTCACTCTTTCGTTTAATCCGCGCAGTACTTCAACACCAATCAAAAATCAACTTTAACTCAGATGTTCGGCTAGACATTCGTCTTTGCAACATGGGGAGAGGAAACTCAGCTCTGAAGTTGTCTTGGAAAGAGCATGAACCAGAGGGGCACCTGTTTCCTCTAGGTGCAGGAAATACCCACCTACCTCTGTCAGACAGGAGCCACTTCCCATCTTGCCAGTGTAGACATCGTATGATTTGGATCAGAGTCTGTTTAGTATTTGTGTTGTTTTGACAGCTTGAGCCTATACTGTTTTCTTTTCAGGTACAATCATTTACTTCTCCCAGAGTTAATAATTATGGGGTTTTCTTCACTGCTTGCTTAATCATTTGTATACCAGTGACTCAGCTCCTCAAAGACATTAGTTGGGAGGTCTCTCCTCAGTATATGTTATTTACGTCAACTGGGCTCTGTGTTAATTTCATCTTAAGATATCTCCCAGAGTTTTTCTATTGCTTCATTCTATACTGTGTGCTTCTTACTGAAAACTCCCCAATACCATCATTTTGAGAGTTTCCTTTATGTTTTTTTAGTTATAAATCTCTTGTTTCTGACATTCTGGACCTTTGCCATTGTGAATTTCTTTCTTTTTTTTAATTTTAATTTTAATTTTTCAGTTTGTTTTGCTTTACAATACTGTATTCATTTTGCTATACATTGACATGAATCAGCCATGAGTGTATATGAACTCCCAATCCCGAGCCCCCCTCCCCCCTCCCACCCCACACCATCTCTCTGGATCATCCCCATGCATCAGTCTCAAGCATCCTTCATCCAGCATTGAACCTAGACTGGCGATTCGTTTCACTTATGATATCATACATGTTACAATGCCAC
>SJYA01002670.1:161228-253684 GCA_006410615.1 Neotragus moschatus
CCTCCCACCCCACACCATCTCTCTGGATCATCCCTGTGCATCAGTCTCAAGCATCCTGCATCGAACAGGAATAGGGCTTTCATTATCTTTGTGGCAAAGAGCACATGTGAAGTAAACTTTTTGCAGTGATGTATATCTGAAGTTATCTTTTTCTACATCATACGTGTTTGAACAAAGAAATTCTAAGTTGCAAATAAAGTATCTGTAGGATTTGAAGCCATGACTCCATTGTATTTGGGCTTCTGTGCTTCTGTTTAAAAATCAGATGCTATTTTGATTCTTGATCACTCTTTGCTGACTTTTTTTTTTCTTATGGAAAATATTAGGATCCTTATCTTTCTTTTTTTCATATTATAATTTGTGTGTGCTGCAAAATTGGTGTTCCTGTAAATCTGAAATTCTAAATTCTTGGCTTCTGAAAATATTTTTACATTTTTTGGTTGATATTTTCTTCCCAATCTGCTTTAACTCAGTTTTTACTTTTGGAACTACTCTTATTCAGATGTTCAATCTTCTGGATTCCTCCTTTAAACATCTTATATTTTCTTTCACATTTTGCTTTTCCCATCTTTTTTCTGTATCCTGGGAGATATCTTTGTCTTTTACCTTGTCTTTGAGGTCTTAATTTATTTTAGCATATCTTTTTTTAATTTTTAAAAGTTCAGTTTTGTTCTTTGTTTTTTTTTTAATATCATCCAGTTCTTGATTCATGAATAAAATATTTACTATTCATTCTCTAAAAATATTAACAATATTTCTGAAATTTTCTTCTCATGCATCATCTCTGCTTACCCTAGATTCCTTTTTTTTTCTTTCTGTCTTTAAGTTTCTGTTTTGCATATTAATGGTTTTCTCCCCCTGAAATATCTGGCTATCCTTCCTTATCTGCTCAAAGGTAACAGTGTGGTATCAGAGATGGTTGAAAATTCTTATATGCAGATTATAGTTTTCCAGTGTGTGTTGGCTCGGCTGTTTTATTACAGCATCCCTAAGATCAGTGACTCAGACTGGAAGGAACCCACCTATAATGAGGAGACGCAGGTTCGATCCCTGGGTCAAGAAGATTCCCCCAGAGAAGGGAAAGATAACCCACTCCAGTATCCTTGCCTAGAGAATCCCATGGACAGAGGAGCATGGCAAGTTACGGTCTAAAGAGTCGCAAAGAGTTGGACACGGCTGAGCGACTGACAGCTTCACTTTTTCAAGATGATTACCTTTTAGTCAGGTTGGTTAGCATCACTCAAGAAGAGTTGTCCAGCCTTTAATAATCTTAGCTTTCATACGTAAACTTTTGTTTCCAGAATATCTCTTCTCTTACTTCTGCCTCATTGCTCATTCAGTTCAGTTCAGTCGCTCAGTCATGTCCGACTCTTTCCAACCCCATGAATCGTGCATGGCAGCCCTCCCTGTCCTTCAGCAACTCCTGGAGATCACTCAGAGTCACGTCCGCCGAGTCGGTGATGCCATCCAGCCATCTCATCCTCGGTCGTCCCCTTCTCCTCCTGCCCCCAGTCCCTCCCAGCATCAGAGTCTTTTCCAATGAGTCAACTCTTCCCATGAGGTGGCCACAGTACTGAAGTTTCAGCTTTAGCATCAGTCCTTCCGTTTATTTACTCTTTGTCAATAGAAATTCTCCTAACTGCCAGGGTGAGGTAGTTACCTGGCTATGCAAAGTATATATATATAAAAAAAAAAATCTGGGCATCAAAGTTCTTCTTGGGAAAGATTGCAGAACACTCTTCAATTTTATATTTTTCCTATTGTCACTCCCTCTTCTAGAAGTTTCCATACTGCCTACTTTTCACTAGTGGGAGTTCTATAGTGGAAAGGGGGTTGTTTTCTCTCTTCCTTCAGTTTTTCCAGGACCAGGTAAACATGTTTCCCCTAGTCCTTCTGATTTCACACCATCAGTTACATTGCTTTTATCTCCTCTTTACTTCCTTTTGTCCTTGTTGGTTTATTCTTTTAAAACTTTTTTTATTTGCTACCATTTTTTTGGAGTTTTGGAAAGGAGTGCATCTAAATGAACTTGTCTAATTCCCCCAAGCCATTTTCTAAAAACTTACCAATTCACTTTCATTTTCAATAAAATAAATAATATTATTTTAAAATAATAATAATATTTTTTCTGTGTAAGTATGTTTTCCTTATGCATAGAAAATAAGCATACAACATAATTTTAAAATATATATAGTATGACACCATTTATATGTTTTTAAACAATGCAAAATAACTCCTATATTATCTAAGGAAACATAAATATAGCATAAATTATAAAATACACGTGCCTGCAGTGATAAATGCAATCACACACAAAATATTTTTAATTGTGTACATAAAGCTCAAGATTATTTTGTGAATTTCTAATTTTAAGGATAACATACTTTGAGAAAAGCTGTGCAGTATTGCCCAGCATGGAGCTGACATTCCTAAGACATTTGTTGATTTGAAGAATTAATGGTCCCTGAGCATTCTTTAGAATAATTGTTTTTAATAGTGTATTTTACCCAGTGTGTTCTAATGTAAGTTGTGTGTGTGTGTGTTTAGCAGCTGATCACTCAGCCACATAATGGAAGCAGCATTACAGATTGTGTACCCCCAGGAACAATTTCCCACTGCTGAGTTACCATATCACTCAGCAGGGTCAAGTTCCTGGCAGTGGCATAAGTGTCATCATTATTTTCCAGAATATTACCATCTGCTCATTTGATCCATTAACCTCCTATTGTACCTCATAAAAGAAGTGTCCAACTATAGCAGCAGAAACGCTGTGGAGCTAAGCAGAAGAAAATATGTTCCATACACATTTTGATTTGGGAACAGGGGTCAATGTGTCTCTTATTTTCGTTCTCTTTCCTAAATAGTTCATTAACTTTCCTGAAGGAAGATTGTAGCTTATCGAGATAAATGAAATGATTCTGGTCTTATTTGTTTTTTGCTGGTAACAGGTTAAAATCAATGAATCAATATTCAAATTTGTTACTTCTTGGTGTCTCCCAAGACACCAAGAGTAGAAAAAAACAAATAAACTCATAGCTGGTTAAATCCATATATGGTTTCTTTTCCCACACACACAAGATGGCACTTCAGCCCATCGTAGTAACGCCTTGAAGTTACTTTTTGTATTGGTCATACTGACATTCACATGCGGTGGCAGAGTCTGATAAGTTATGTGACTTAGTTGTTTTACCTGAATTATTTATGCAGGTACTTTTCTGCATTTCTCATCACTTTATAATAGTACTAATACTCTTCTGTTTAATTTTTAAAATTTTGATTGTGCTGTATTGTTACTGCCTTTTATTTCTTCGTTGCAGCATGTGGGTTTCTCTAGTTCTGGTGCGTGGGCTCTAGAGTGTGCAGACTCACTAGTGGCCTCACAGCACGTGGGATCTTGGGCTTTCCTGGTGACTCAGTACGTAAAGAGTTTCCTGCAGTGTGGGAGACCCAAGTTTTATCTCTGAGTTGGCAAGATCCCCTGGAGAAGGGCATGGCTACCCACTCCAGTATTCTTGCCTGGAGAATTCGGTGCACAGAGGAACTCGGTGACCTATAGTAAATTGGGTCGCAAAGAGTCGGACACAGATGAGTACCTAACTCTTCACTTCATGTGGGATCTTCAATCATCAGGTATTAAACCTGTATCCCCTGCATTGGAAGGCAGATTCTTAACCACTGGGCCACCAGGGAAGCCCCACTAGCAACCCTCTTATAATATATGCTGCGTTACAGACTTTGTTTTGAGAACTGTGTGTATCGATTAATTTAATCTTGATAATGACCTTTTCAAATTGATATTACCCCACTTAACAAATAACAAGATGAGGCACTCAGAGAACTAAATAACTTTCCTAAAGTTACACAGCCAGTAAGAGGTGGGTTGGCGTCTGAAACTCTACCCACTGGCTCTAGAGTCAGCCTTTTAGCATCCCACTGCAGACCTCTTTAATTTCTAAGAGAGCATAGACAAGTGAAGAGGAACCAAAAAGCCTCCTGATGAAAGTGAAAGAGGAGAGTGAAAAAGTGGGCTTAAAGCTCAACATGCAGAAAACGAAGATCATGGCATCTGGTCCCATCACTTCATGGGAAATAGATGGGGAAACAGTGGAAACAGTGTCAGACTTTATTTTTTGGGCTCCAAAATCACTGCAGATGGTGACTGCAGCCATGATTTAAAAGACGCTTACTCCTTGGAAGGAACGTTAGGACCAACCTAGATAGCACATTAAAAAGCAGAGACATTACTTTGCCAACAAAGGTCTGTCTAGTCAAGGCTATGGTTTTTCCAGTGGTCATGTATGGATGCGAGAGTTGGACCGTGAAGAAGGCTGAGTGCTGAAGAATTGATGCTTTTGAACTGTGGTGTTGGAGAAGACTCTTGAGAGTCCCTTGGACTGCAAGGAGATCCAACAAGTCCATCCTAAAGGAGACCAGTCCTGGGTGTTCTTTGGAAGGAATGACGCTAAAGCTGAAACTCCAGTACTTTGGCCACCTCATGCGAAGAGTTGACTCATTAGAAAAGACTCTGATGCTGGGAGGGATTGGGGGCAGGAGGAGAAGGGGATGACAGAGGATGAGATGGCTGGATGTCATCACCCACTCGATGGACATGAGTTTGGGTAAACTCTAGGAGTTGTTGATGGACAGGGAGGCCTGGCGTGCTGCGATTCAGGGGGTTGGAAAGAGTTGGACATGACTGAGCGACTGAACTGAACTGAACTGAGCTGATTTTGATTGTAGTAGGTGAATGTGTTTGACAGAAGAGTGAATAAAAAGCTTTTTTTTTTTTTTCCCTAACTTGAGTTTCTTCTTATAATACAAATTAGACAGGGGTCCAGTTTCTACAGTATAAGCCCATTGCTTTCTCTAGATTAAATAATAACTTATCTTAGTTTATTTAATTATAATCTTGTTTAAATATATCCTCAAAAAATGTGAATTCAGCAGAATTCTAAATTAAGGAAATCATTTTAAATTAACTTAAAAATTCAAACAGTATGAATTGTGGGCTCTTAAATTTTTGAAATCTTTCATAGACCAAAAAAAAAGTAAAGCTAAAAACAAAACTTCTTTCATGTAGAATAGATCATTATTTTACTTTTAGGAAGATTAAAAATGGAACTCTGAAATTGATAAAGAGTATTTACAGAACTCCTCCTGCTGATATCATGTTAAATGTTGACAAACTGGAAGCTTTCCCACTAAGATTAGATATAAGGCCAAGGAGATTCCCACTCATCTCTGCTTTTTGATATTGTGCTGGGAGCCCTGGTGCTAATGCAGTAAGACTAGTAAAGGATATAGAAGACTTACAGACTGGCAAGGAAAACGTAGAGCTGCCTTTGTTCATGATGACATGATCATCCATGTAGAAAATCCGAAAAATCAACACTAACAGTAAAGACTGCTGGCACTATAAACAGTGATAGCAGAGTTGCAGGATACAAGGTTACTGTATAAAAGTCAGTCACTTTACTAGATACCACCAACGAACAAATGCAACGTGAAATTAAAATCACATTATCATTTACGTTGCTGTTGTTTAGTTGCTAAGTGATGTCCAAGTCTTTTCAACCCCATGGACTGTATCCCACAAGGCTCCTCTATCCATCCCATTTCCCAGGTAAGAATACCAGAGTAGATTGCCATTTCCTCCTGCAGAGAATCTTTCAGACCCAGTGACTGAACCCACATCTCCTACGTTTGGCAGGCAGATTCTTTACCACTGAGCCACCAGGGAAGTTCACCATTTATGTTAGCATCCTCCAAATGAAATACTTAAGATATAAATCTAACAAATATGTTTGAGCCACATGAAGAAAATGTTGAAACTCTGATGAAACAAATACAAGAACTAAATAAATGGAGAGCTATTCCAGGTTCAGGGATCAAGAATAATATTGTCAAGATGTCAGTTCTTCCCAACTTGTCTGCAGAACCAATGCAATCCCAGTAAAAATCCAGTAAGTTTTTTTGTGGATATCGATAAACTGATTATAAACTTTTTGTGGAGGCAAAAGGCCCAGAGTAGTCAACACAATATGGAATAAGAACCAAGTTAGAGCACTGATGCTACCTGAGTTCAAGATTCACTGTAAAGTTACAGTAACCCAGACAGTGTGGTGTTGGTCAAAGAACAGACAAATTGATCCATGGCAAATAATACATAGGCCAGAAATAAACCTGCAATCATATAGTCAGCTGATCTTTAACAGAGGTATCACAGTGGAATAAAGTAGACTTTTAAAGAGTGCCGGAGCAACTGGACATCTTCATGCAAAACAATGAATTTAGACACACACCTTATACCCTTCACAAAGATTAACTCAAAATGGATCACAGGCTTAAATGTAAAATGTAAAATTGTAAAACTGCTAGAAGATAACATAAGCAAATCTTGGATGACCTTGATGATGGCAGTGACTATTGAGATACAACACTGAAGGCAGTGTCTATGAAAGGTAGAACTGATAAGCTAGATTTCATTAAAATTAAAAACTTCTACTCTGTGTCAGACACTGTCAAGAGAGTGAGAAGATAAGCCACGGGCTGGGAGAAGATATTTGCAGGAGATACGTAAAGGACTACTATCTAAAATACACATTGAACTCTTCAAACTCAACCATAAGAAAGCAACCCATGCAAAGACCCTAATATACAGCTCACCGAAGAGGGTACACAGATGGCAGGATGCATATGAAAATAGGTTCCGCATCAGACAAATGAAAATTGAAATAATAATGAGATATCACTACAACCCACTAGAATGCTACGGAGAATGGCAAAACCCAGAATACTGACATCACCAAATGCTGGTGTGAGTGCAGAGCAAGATGAACTCGTAGTAATGGCCACTTTGGAAGACAGTTTGGCAGTTCCTTACAAAACAGAACATTCTTACTGTAAGATCTAACAGTTGGAGTCCTTTGTGTTTACCCAAATGAGCCGAAAACTTAAGTCCACATAAAAACCTGCACATGAACATTTATAGCAGCTTTGTTCACTTTTGTCAAAACTTGGAAGTGACCGTGATGCCCTTCCATAAGTGAATGGATAAATAGACTGTCGTACATACAGACAGTTGAATATTGCTGTTGTTGTTCTAGTCACTGTGTCATGTCTGACTCTTTTGTGACCCCATGGACTAGGCTACTAGGCTCCTCTGTCCATGGGATTTCTTGGGCAATAATACTGGAGTTGGTTGCCATTTCCTTCTCCATGGGATCATCTGGACCCAGGGGTTAAACCCACATCTCCTGCATTGCAGGCGGATTCTTTACTGTTGAGCCACCGGGGTTCAGTGCTAAAAAGAAGTGAACTACCCTCTGTGATGACCTAGAGAGGTGGGATGGGGTGTGGGAGGGAGGCTCACGAGGAAGGAGATATGTGTATACTTAGAGCTGATTCCTGTTGTACAGCAGAAACTAAGAGAACATTGTAAAACAATTATCCTCCAATTAAAAATTATATAAATCAGACCATATCATTTTCCTAATTCAACCCACGGATGATTTCCCTCCCTCATTTAAATAAATCTCAAGTTCTTCCCTTGAGGAAAAAAAAAATGAGCTATCCAGTCTTGAAAAGACAAGGAAGAACCTTAAATGCACATTACTAGGTGAAAGAAACCAATCTGAAAAGGCAGCTTGCTGTATGATTACAACTGTCTGACATTCCAGAAAAGGCAAAACTTTGGAGACAGTAAAAACTTTGATGGTTGCCAGCAGCTGGGGGTAGGAGAGGGATGAATAGGTAGAGCCCAGATTTTTAGGACAGTGAAAGTCTCTATGTGATACCGTAATGATGGATACATGTCGTTATTCATTTTTCTAAATACATAGAATATACAACACCAAGAGGGAACCCTAAGGTAAACTGTGGACTTTGGGTGATTATGATGTGTCCGTGGAGAGTCATCAGTTGTAACAGATGTACCAGTTTGTGGGTTGCGGTGGGGGTGGGGGGCAGATGTGGATAATGGGGGAACTGTGCATGTGTGGGGTAGAGGAGTGTAGGGGAAATATCTATACTTTCCCCTCAGTTTTGATGTGAACCGAGTGCTGGTCTAAAAAACAATTGTCTTATTAAAAATAAATATGAAGATTTATGCTCAATGCTCATAATCTTAACTTTGCATTGTTAAATATACTAAGTGTTTTAAATTTGCAGTTGTTTCCAAATGTATCAGCCTTGTTGAAAATATTACTGCATTAATAAAAATTGAGAAAGTCATTGACCCTTCCTGATCCCCCTTTGAGAGGTAAAGCCTTCAGCAGAAAATGAGAAGCAATTCAAAAATAAAATGGATTCGTTCCTTTCCATCCACCTCCACTGCTGTGACAATTTTTAAAATATTGTATTTTCTGCACTTTTATAAGTTCATTTTTGCCTTGTTCAAAAAGCTATCCCCATTGTCAGTTAAATTCTTCCCGTGATTTTATAGTTAGTTGATGAGGTCATCTTTTTATTCTTGACAAAGGACTCTTTGACATCTCTGTTGGGCCTCAGAGCTGAAACTGTTCTCGTAGAAAATTAAACATTGGGGTTTAAGTAGGAAGCTCAAATGGCTTGATGTGAGTATTAGCAGCAATGCTGAAATCATCCAGTCTTCCAGTTTTCTAGAAAAATGCACAAGTTTTGGAGTCATTCAATACGGAAAGAAAAAAGGAAACGATCACATAAGATTTTCCCTTAAAGTCAAATGTTATCTTTTTAAGGAGAATTGATATAAAAATTTAAAAGAAAATAAGAAAATAGGTAAACAATATGGTAAATATTTAAACACAGATAACAGGTAATATGTATACCATGCATGTAAAATATAGACATACAGATATGTGCATACATACATTTAAAGATACAGATATTATTGGGGTCCACATTGCAGTAGAGTTGACTTTACTAAATATAGATTGTATCTAGTGAATCTAGAAAATAAGTCACTGCTCTTCATTTAAACCTGTCTTTTCGATACAGGAAGATCAGATTAATGTTGAATATGAGGTAAATTATGCTTAACACTAAAACAACTTACTCTCACACTATTTCAGACCAAAGTGACCCTGACAGATGCTTACTAAGGTACATTAGAGGTTTTCAAAGGTACAGTTCAGTTCAGTTCAGTTCAGTCACTCAGTCGTGTCCGACTCTTTGAGACCCCCTGAATCGCAGCACTCCAGTCCGCCCTGTCCATCACCAGCTCCCGGAGTTCACTCAGACTCACGCCCATCGAGTCAGTGATGCCATCCAGCCATCTCATCCTTGGTCGTCCCCTTTTCCTCCTGCCCCCAACCCCTCCCAGCATCAGAGTCTTTTCCAATGACTCAACTCTTTGCATGAGGTGGCCAAAGTACTGGAGCTTCAGCTTTAGCATCATTCCTTCCAAAGAAATCCCAGGGCCGATCTCCTTCAGAATGGACTGGTTGGATCTCCTTGCAGTCCAAGGGACTCTCAAGAGTCTTCTCCAACACCACAGTTCAAAAGCATCAATTCTTTGGCACTCAAAGGTACAAGGAAGCTCTATCAGTGAGTGTCCTTAGAAACTCCACAGGTGTTTTCATAACAAGAAAACTAATATAGGTAATGGTTACAAAAGAGGAAGAAGGGCAAAAGACCAAAACCCAGAAAGGATTCACAACTGTAACAACTAAGAATCACTGTTTTTTTGGAAGAGATAGAGGAAAATTGTGCCCCCAGTATCCATTTGCTACTGAGGTGGCCACTGCGAAGGCACAAGCCTCTGTCCCTAACGTTTTGCAGGAAGGCTGCACTCCCGTTGTATTGCTGGTGTTTGTATATATTGATTCAAAGTTTGCTGCTGCAAAGTCACTTCAGCCGTGTCCGACTCTGTTCGACCCCATAGACGGCAGCCCACCAGGCTCCCCCATCCCTGGGATTCTCCAGGCAAGAACACTGGAGTGGGTTGCCATTTCCTTCTCCAGTGCATGAAAGTGAAAAGTGAAAGTGAAGTTGCTCAGTTGTGTCTGACTCTTGAAACCACATAGACTGCAGCCCACCAGGCTCCTCCACCCACGGGATTCTCCAGGCAAGAGTACTGGAGTGGGGTGCCATCACCTTCTCCAATGATTCAAAGTTTATTCCCTGTTTATTGTTGGTATAAAGAAATGCAAGAAGAATTGAAGATTTTTCAGTTTTTTCAGCTTTTTACTTGTTAGAATAAAGTGGTGACATTTAAGATCCTATCATGTGGAACTGGAAACCAGAAGTCTAAGATGCTCATTTTCCTTTATGTTTTTATTTTGGATGAAAGGATGTTTTTCCAGAAAGGAATTTTTTTGTTCCTCTCATTTCCCTGGGAGAAGTGAACATGTCTGGCCAATTAATTTTTATAAACAAGGGTATCCCCTTTAGGTTCCTGAGTTTACTTAGTGTCTCCTATTAGATTCTTACCTAGAGAAAGCCCAAGAGTTTGTCTTTCAAAGATGCTCAAATTCATAGTTTGAAATTTTTTTTCTGAAGATACAGGCAGGCTGTCTTAGCTCAGGCTGCTTTAACAAAAATCCCACCTACCAGGTGACTTAAACACCAGAAATGTATTTCTCGTGGTTCTGGAGTCTGGGAAGACAGAATCAAGGTCCTGATTAAGTTTCCAGTGAGCGTCCTCTGCTTGGTCTGCAGATGGACACTTCCCACTGTGTCCTTGTGCCACTGCTTCAAGGGCACTAACCCCATTCATGAGGGTTCCATCCTTACGGCCTAGTTACCTCCCAGAGGCCCACCTCCGAACACCATTCCATTAGGGATAGGATTTCAGTGTATGAATTCTGGGGGGCCCCTAACACTCAGTCCATGGCCCCAGGTTAAACTCTATTTCTGGCCTTAGTGCGATGTTTCTTACTTTATTAGCAGAAGGTTGATATCTTTAAACACATTAAGGGAAGTGAAGTTGCTCAGTCGTGTCCAACTCTTTGCAACCCCATGGACTGTAGCCCACCAGACTCCTCTGTCCATGGGATTCTCCAGGCAAGAGTACTGGAGTGGGGTGCCATTGCCTTCTCCAGGAGATCTTCCCAACCCAGGGATCAAACCCGGGTCTTCTGCATTGCAGGCAGACGCTTTACCATCTGAGCCACCACGTTAACATGTAATCAAATATTTTGAATTATTTTCACTGGAATATTGTTTGTATCCTAATGTTGGGAGATGGAGTGCACATTAATAAAATAGTTGTTCATAGCAATTAAAATTAGGAAATAAGCTACTTCTCAATCAGTAGACAGACAGACAAATATGGGGACATTCACATGCCCTAATGAGGCACCAGGGACTCAACACCTTACAAACAGATTTATCTGAATTGCAAATTATTTTATTTTTTTGAGACAAAAGCAGTTTACAGAATAACATGAAAGAGAGAAAAAAAAAATACAGATACTGATATATACAATGTAGATACTTTCAAAAGTCCTGCAAGGCTACATTCAAACTGCCACTGGTGGTTACTTGGAGATAAGATAGGTCAGCACAGGGACAGGGAGATGAGAAATAAATGTTATTTTTTAACATGTAGATTTTTGAGATGCTTGCGTTTTTAGGGAGCATATATTCAAGTGTCACATTTTTAATAAAATTTTCAAGAATATTTAGAGAGGACCATCTAATCACCAATAAGTTCTTTGTATGTATGAGCTTAGTCCTCTAAATACAAGAGTTCACCTTGTGATACTTATTGACATCTTTAAAATATTTTGCTGGAGCAAAAAGCTTCCATAAAAATAAATTTTATAACTTAAAATCTAAATGCAAAGAGAAACTCTATTAAATCAAAATAATACTTTTTTGATGTAATTTTCTTTTGAGATCTAGCCTGCCCTTGACCTTGATTTGGCATTGTTTGACTCATCAGCACATTTCACCATTTCCATCGGTTCAACTGCTGGAATTTATATTCTGTTAGCGCTAACTCTAGCAAATGTTATATCCTAAATTTGTTCTTTAAATACAGTTAAATTAGTTTTAATTCAGAGCAGGGATTTTGTTCCACAGACACATGGGTAAGATTTGTTAATAAATAAATAACCAAAGAACACATTAAAAAAAAGATTATTCTTGTCATAAAATAATTATGATAACTATTTTATCAATCTCAAAGATAGTTTTTCTTCTTAAAGCATTAATTCCATCAATAATGATCTCTAGGAGAATCAAATTTTTCTTTGATAGTTTTAAAAAAAATTTACGATGTATTTTTCACCATTTGAAATTACTGGCCTAGAAATACATATGGGGAGCTATTTATAAATGTTTGCTTTCTCCACAGTCATGAAGATCCCAAGCTAAAATTTAAAAAATATTACATCAGAATGGTAAGACTGCAGCTCAAGTCTTTAGAAAATACACACACATGTTTCTTTATTGGAACATAATTGCTTTACAATGTTGTGTTAGTTTCTGCTGTACAACAGCACAGATCAGTCATATGAACACATATATCCGCTCCCCACTTGTGATCACTTTTGGTTTTTTTTTTGTCACCTCTTTAATGTCTGAGCAAATAGAACTGAAAACTTCTGCTCACGTGATAGCCCTCCCATCACAGCGGCTCCAAGGTAATGCACCACCCACTGGGGCTTTCTTTTATCAATCAGTGACGTTTGACGGATGGTGAGATACTAGGCAGCTATCAAGGAGGCATTCCAAGTAGAGAGGAGCATAGTAGAAACTTCATGCTCTGAAACTGCAGCCGCATTTGTGGGAGGCAAATAGTTCCAAATGCTCCAAGTGAGGCTGCTGTATGGCTGGAGTCCAGGGTACAAGAAACCATAGAGCATCCTCATCTGAAGCGGGCGGGAGTGTGGTCCCATCATGGACAAGCTTTAACTCCACTGTGTGATTTACACACAATGAGAGACAGGTGAGTAAATGGCTATGAGGATACACAGGGACCCTTTGTTTTGCAGAAAGTTTTCACTTTTGTCTCAGGTTCAAAGGATTTGTTAACAAAATAAGCCACTCGTTATCTACAAGTAAATAGTACCAATATTTGTCAGAGAATTATCTGGCTTACTGTCAATATTACTAACATTAAAAGAAAAAAGAAATAGAAACAACAGGCGATGCATCACCAAATTGGGTTTGGACCAACATCCAGACTTAAACAGCACTGGGAAGTCCCGTTTCACAGCACATCCGGAGCCCCAAATGGGAAAAGGTCCCAGGAAGCCTGCTGCTCCATGGGTGAGACTTCAAAATTTTCGGTTTGGGATTCCTGGGTTCCCGTTTATAATCCCAGGACATAAACTGATAGCATCAGTAATCTGTGAGAAAATTGCAGTTCTGATTTCTTGTTAATGCTCTTTGTTTGTCCTCTAAAACTTTGAATGTTGTTAAGCCTTTGTCTTGACTGGCCAGATCCTGGAAGGCTTCAGCAGTCTCTCAAGATTCCTCCTGCCTCTTATCTATGGTGCTTCAAGTCGTGCCCTCACAGCAAGCGGTCACTCACAGTCGGGGCAGTGTCCAGGCAGATGAGAACCAAGGTCAGGGGCCTGCTCTGCTTTGTCTCTGAAGCCTGAACAAGATTAATTTCCCTAACCCCCTTGAACAACATGGGGCTTCGTTCACATGTCCACTTACACGTGGATTTTTCCAATAAATATACAGTTGGCTTTCCACTGGAGCTGGGGATACAGAGGGCTGTCTAGGGACTTTGGCATCCACAGATTTTGGTGGATTGGTCCTGGCACCAATCCCCTGTGGCTGCTGAGGGATGATTATACCTGAAAAGACAAGCCTCTATGTTCTATACTACAGAAATAAGATTGTATATAATAGTGCACATACCGACCTAAGAAAATTCAATATACTTCGACATACGATGCCACATTCCCATGTTTGTCAACTCCCTTCGTTTGTTAGCTGTCTTACATCTCCACATTTGAAAACCTTTTGAAATACTAAGGATTCTTTGCTGGAACAAAAGGAAAGTTCCACAAAATCCCTATCAGTTCAGAAAACACTCGAATGAATTTTTAATGAGGGTTTGGGTTATTCATTAGGCACGTTCGCTAACATTTATTAAGGAGAGCTGATAACTCAGCTCCCAATTTAAATTCATCTTCCTGACCTCGTCCTTCATTTACTCCTGCACGTGCCCATTATGGTCCTGCAAAGTTAATATGATGGACGGTATCATTAGGTGTTAATTCTGTGTCACATATTATCAGTGACGTTGGAATTTAGAAGTGATAGGGCTGTTGCCCTTGAGATAGTTTAGAGGTTTCAAACATGTGCAAACCTCTGTGTTCTATCATCTGCTTAGTACATATGCCAGAGGAGTATTGCTGGTCAGCGAAGAAACATATTAGAATTGAGTTTGGCCATATATGCTTCTTTGTGCTTTGGAACTGAAACACAGGATGGGGCCCTAATGTAAGTACATTATGAACAACTCACCAGTGTGCATCTTTTCAATTGCCCCATTGTTCCAAATGGATGTAGTTCCTTCTGTAAATTCTTTAATGTGTTGCTCAGCAATTGTTTCTTCGTAGACAGTTAAAAAGGAGGGAAATATCTGTTTCACAGAAATTTGGCAAAAAAATGCAGCAAAACCTCTCTGCTCTAAAGTCCTTGCTTAATTCATTTTTATTGGCTTTCCAGTTCCAAATTTCTCAGTACTTTTATTGGTCAAGCATGGGGAGAGACAGACTTTTCTTTCTTTCCTGCTTCTATTTTATGTGTCTTTTTAATCATGTCAATGTATGGCAAAACCAATACAATTTTGTAAAGTAATTAGCCTCCAATTAAATAAATTTATATTTAAAATAATATAAATTTTCATTTTATTCAAGTCAGTTATTTATATTATCAATAATTGCCATATTGATCACTTAGAAAAAGCACCATTGTTAAGACAGCTAATTAACCTTGAAAGCTTTCGCACAGCAAAGGAAACGATGAACAAAATGAAAAGACAACCTACAGACTGAGAGAAAATATTTGCAAATAATTCAACAGACAAAGGATTAATTTTCAAAACATACTAATGGTGTATACTTCTCAGTATCAAACAAAATACACAATCAAAAACTGAGCAGAAGAGCTAAACAGACATTTCTTCGAGGAAGACATGCAGATGAGAAAATGTTCAACATCACTAACTGTTAGAGAAATCAAAAGTAGAGTGACCTCACACCAGTCAGAATGGCCACCATCAAAAAGTCTGCAAATTATAAATACTAAAGAGTGTGTGGAGAAAAGAAAACCCTCCTACACTGTTGATAGGAATGCAAATTGGTACAGCCACTATGGAGAGCAGTAGAGAGGTTCCTCAGAAAACTAAAAAGCTACCATCCGATCCAGCAGTCCTACTCCTTGGCATATATCCAGAGAAAACCATACTTGGAAAGGGTACATACAAGCCAATATTCATTGCAATACTATTTACAATAGCCAAGAAATGGAAGCATGAATAAAGAAGACGTGGTACATATATGCAATGAAATATTACGCACCATTTAAAAAGAGTGAAATAATGCCATTGGCAGCAACGTGGACAGACCTGGAGATGATCATACTAAGTGAAGTAAGTCAGAGAAAGACAAATATCATATGATATCACAAATGTGAAATCTGAAGAAATGATGTAAATGAACTTATTTACAAAACCGACAGACCCGCAGACATAGAAAACAAACTTATGGCTCCCAAAGAGGAAAGAGGGAGAGGGGTAAATTAGGAATATTGGAGTAATAGGTACACTCCTATATATAAATCAGAAAAACAACAAAGTCCTACTGCATAGCACAGGGAACTCTACTCAGTATTCTGTAATAACCTATAAGGGAAAGAATCTGAAAATAATATGTATAGCTGAATCATTTTGGTGTATACCTGAAACTAAAGAACACTGAGAAGCAATTATATTTCAATTTTAAAAAGACATCACTGTTGATCTTTTTATCTATCATAACAAAGCCTAGTGGCTTCCCAGGTGAATCAGTGGTAAAGAATCCCCCGGCCAATTCAAGAGACATGGGATTGATACCTGTATTGGGAAGATCCCCTGGAGGAGGAAATGGCAATCTGCTACAGTATTCTTGCCTGGGAAGTCCTATAGACAGAGGAGCCTGGTGATTATAGTCCATGGGTTGCAAAGAGTTGGATACTTACCAACTAAACCACAGCAACAAAGCCTAGAAATCAAGATTTTTTCTAACATTATATAAAGTATCTGGTGATACATTATTGTGTTATAATTGATCTTTAATTTCATACATAAAAGTATTTTAGTATATAGTGTATATTATACTGCTTCCCAGGTGTCACTAGTGGTAAACAGCCTACCTGCCTATAGGAGACATAAGAGAGGTGGGTTAGATCCCTGGGTCAGAAGATGCCCCTGGATGAGGGCATGGCAACCAACTCCAGTCTTCTTGCGTGGAGAGTTTCATGAACAGAAGAGCCTGGCGGGCTACAGTCTATGGGGTCACAAAGAGTTGGACAGGACTGAGCGACTAACACTTTCACTTTTCATACGGTATATTAATCTATAAGTAATGAGTATATTGGAGAAGTGTGCTGTCCTCAATGGTTTAATGTGGGGATCCCTGTGTTTAGCTGATTTTAAGATGCGTGCTTTCACATCGTAACTTCTCTGAACTTGGGCTGTGTGTCACAGACTGTGACATCCTACACCCTCCCTGGGCAGGCAGCCATCTGGGCACCATGGTCACAGCCTACTCCTGAGCAGACTTGGTTTGCTCCATGGTGGTACTTTCGGGCACCTTCAGCTCTCAGCTTTCATTCATTCAGCCTTCAGCGATTACTGGAGGAGACGGTTGAGGACATGAAGCCTGCTGTTTTCCTAAAACCATCTAAAAACACTGTTGAGATTTAGAAAGAGTCCGTATCAAGGGTAGCAGAATTGGGATCTGAAATTTGAAAGAAAAATACGGATAGACGGACATGTTGTTAAGAACATCTGCATTGCTGGTCCTTTGTTGGTTTGGAAGGTATTTGTGCAGAAAACATGGGTTGTGACATCTCTGGGTTGAAAAGTGATATGGAAAATTCGAAATGTGATAGACTCAGAAGGCGATAGAATATTATGAGTCCTTTTATTTCACTTATATTTTCTTTTTTATGATCTCACAAAAGGGATAGAGTTAAAATTACATGTCTAAGTAAACCTAACTGAGCTCTTCCAATAAGTAGAACAAAGATTCTATGTGATAATAAAACCTTTTGTCATTTTTTTTAATTGGCAACTTTTAAATTATTTGATATAGTGTATAAAATAATGATGTGTCATGCAGTTAGTAGCATTTAGAACTAACTGATGAGAAACTGTAACTGGCTTTTTTTTCATGATAAGTACAGGGAATACTATTAAAATTTTGTTTTGAGGGGAAGTTATGGGATCTTCCCTAAAAAGGTCAATTCTAGCTGTGCATATTGCTTGTTTAGGTGCAAAGATTAGAGAACATAGGACTGAAGGTAAAGTAACACGAAGCCCTGAACTGTTTCTTTTTATTTCCCCTACACCAACTTTTAACTTGGGTGGGGGGTTTGGCATTTAATTGCAGGAGAAAACTCAACCTAGCCAATGCAAAACCATTTACATTATCTTTTATTTATTTATATGACCTTTATATGGTCATATAAATGACCTTTGTTTTGTATTTATATGACCTTTATTTTATCAGAATTTCATTATTTTATTTTTAATAAATACTTGCATTTCATAAACAGAGATGTACCATAGACCATATGTGACCTAATATGATTTGATCCTCCTTAACAATTTAAGGAAATCTATGGTTCTGAGAACAGCCATTTAATGTGGATCAATAGTTGATCTGCAATATCTAAGTCTTATTACCTTACCATTTTATTCTCATAGGCTAATTTGTTATTTTTACCAACATAAACACATGTAATGGAAAATAACACTTTTTGATGACAGCTTTGATTTGCTCATTTATTATATGCATTTTAAAATGCATTTTTTCCATCAGAACAGGGAAGAGAAAATGTAGACATTATGTCCTAATATAATGGTGTCTAGTGCTTTCTTTGTTTAAAATGATTGATGTTGGTTTACCAGAGTATCTGTTTCACTAGCTCATAAATGCAACAGCTGTCTGGGACCTAACGAATGCAGTTTTTCTTAAAATATTAGAAATGTGGGAGGGCTCATGACACTGTTTGCATTATCTTGATGGTGAGGAAGCACTTTGTACAAATAACTCTTAGCATTTATCTCATTGTGGGGCTATTAGTAAGTCTGCAGACTGAGCCTGACCGTGCACTTTTTGGCAGCTGGAATCTCTTGTTCCGTCTGTGAATCTCTAGTACCTAACACCCCATCTAGCTGGCGACTCCTGTAAGTGCTCAATAAAGCATTGGGAGCGGACGTCAGCTGCGTGAAGGAAAACACCCAATGTGCCCTGCTTTTTCTGTCCCATAGATGTAGTGATTCTCTGTTATCTCCAAGTTATGAAGACACAAACAGCAACAGAAAGGAGCAAACATTTAGCTACATTAGTGCACTTGCCCTGTGAGGAGCTGCCAGATTCCCCCTCTGCCAGAGACCTTGCTTCCCAGCCTCTTCTCCCCTCTCCCCACCCTGCGGACAGGAAGGGGGTGTGTCACCCTGACACCCTGACTCTCATCCCATATACCCCAGGCCAGCTGTGGTCCTGGACAGTCAGGTTTCCAACTGCTCTGCCAAGGAGGTTCAGATGACTTCAATGAATGTTTATCTTTGTGATCATTTTTAAAAAGGCTCTTATCCAATCTTTCATAGTATTTTTCTCTCTGACTGACTCCTCTGTGAAGTTCGGGTTCCAGACTCTGATGATCTGTAAGTGAAAAGCACTCTTGTGTTGATTAGTCACACCCTTAAGGCTGACTGCTTCCCAGGTGACGCTAGTGGTAAAGAACCTGCCTGCCAGTACAGGAGACATGAGAGACATGGGTCAGGAAGATGCCTGGAGGAGGGCATGGCCACCCATTCCAGAATCCTTGCCTGGAGAATCCCATGGAAAGAAGCCTGCTGGGCTACAGTCTATGGGATCTCAAATAGTCAGACACGACTTGAAGCAACTTAGCATGCATACATACTGGGCTGACTGCACATTTTCTTGTCTGGCAATTGCTGTTTAGAACCGTACCTCTGGGTCCTGATGAGTATGTTTAAAATTCTACTGAAATGATGAGTTAAGAGCTGAGTATAAATCATCTGTCTGTGACGTTAGAGACTCAGAGTTGAACATAAAGATTTGGGTCACTTAGAACAAGATATTCTTTCCTAGAGGGTAAAGTTTATTTTTAAAACTTCAGTCCCTGAGCCTGCCTTCCTGTTCTTCTTTAATTTGGCCTCTTTCATTTCGGGGGGTTCCTTGACCTATCCCCCTCCCCCACTTTTCACACATGTCCTCCTCTCTCCTTGAGCCCTAAGATGTCTCTTTCATCCCTATAGCTCAATACTATAAATTTTAAAATGATTTGTAGTCCAAAGGTTTGGGGAGCTGATTATTTTAAGGAAGAAGGAGGCTGGAAAATTTAATCATGTCTGTGCAACACACTTATGTAAAATGACTACAACTTTAAGTTTTTTAGAAAATGCTATTTTTTGGTAATCTTTGGGTGGCATTCCCCTGTCAATAGCATGACTAGAGTTGGTTATCCTAACAGATGTTTCTGGAGGTTATTGTCAGAGAAAAATCGTTGGCTCTTCTCAATGTGTACTTCAGAGAGTAACATAGACTCTTAACAATAGAATAAATAGAATTTATCTTAAGCAACAATAAAAGAGACAAGACTGAAATAAAAGGAAAAACTGTTGTGACAACTAAACTGTTCACTCTTTCTTTTTTCCCCCTTCCCTCCCTTTTCCTCTTTAAAGACTCAGAAAACTGTAGAAAAACACTCAGTGGTAAAATTTAGAAAGTCAAAACTGAAGAAGCAGGAGGACATTTTCTGAGACAAGAAAAAAGGCAGGTGAAGACAAAAAAAAAAAAGATGGAGCTGAAGAATGATGAAGCCATTAAATTTAAACCTTCATTCCAAGGAAGCAAGGAAAAGTCATTTAAGGCTTAAATACTTGTTGTACTAGGCAACGAGGTAGATATTTTACCTAGGTTTAATTCTCAAGACAACTTTATGGACTGGACATTATTATGTCTGCTTGCAAACATGAGGAAACTTGGGCTCGGATAGTTAGGTAGCTCATCCAAGTCTTTACAGCTTGTAAGTGGCATTAATGAGCTGAGAACTCACATGTTCCTACAAACAGAGCTAACAAGAGTTGGAGAATGTGTAGGGAATTTTAGAGGTTGAACTACAAACAAGAAACGTGAAGATACTGATGGCAATGATGATAGCAACTTACACAGCAGGATGAAGAGACGTGACCTAGGGACTTGATGCCAGAAAAGAAGCCACATTGATGTCCCTGTATATACTTCACCTTTCAAAGGTTTCTCACTTTGTTCTAAAGTAGAAAAATATACATTAAACTGGAAACGTATCTATTGTCCAACATACTTACTTTGTAATCTCATCTGATCGATCTGTTGATCAGAAGGAAGATTTCTAGGACCCGTGAGCTGGAGTAGTGGGTGGGAAACTCCTTTCATAGGTGTTTGGGTATCTGGGTGTCTAGATACAGAGTTTAACTCTGTGTCACTTCAACTCCTGGTGACTAGGATTCCTCATTTATAGTAAAGGCAGTGGGACAAAACTGACTTATATTTTCTTTCTCCAGTATGACTCTGTGACTCTGTGATGTCTTGCCAATGGTTTAACATCACAATCCTGAGGTGATTGTACCTGTCAGTTTGACTTTTTAGTCTTTCCATTGTTCTTCCCTAATTTACTTAGAGGCAAGATTTTTGTTGTTAGTTTGCACTTCATTACAGACTCGTCTTTCAGTCTTTAAATGATAGCTTGCATGCAAGCTGTGGATTATTAATTAATATGTGGCCTTACATATTATTTGGCTTCCTTGATGGCTCAGAGAGTAAGGAATCTGCCTGCAATGCAGGAGAAATTTGTTCAATCCCTGGGTTGGAAGATCTCATAGATCAGGGAATGGCAACCCACTCCAGTATTCTTACCTGGAGAATCCCATTGACAGAGGAACCTGACTACAGTCCCATGTAGTCCCATGGCTACAGTCCATGGGTCGCAAAGAGTCAGACACAACTGAGGGACTAACACGATTGAGGGACTAAGACGGAGGGACTGAATACTATGTAATCTTTATGTGCCTTTATTTAATCTTCAAATGGAATAAGACAGTGATATTATATATCTCTTGAATTTGATAGATAATTGAATTAGGTTCTTGTTATACTACTTGTCACAGGGTAAATACTCAGTAAATGATAGGTCCTTTTACTTTTCAAAAAATAAATATTGATTACTTGCTTTTTAGGACCTAGAGACCGTCTTCCTAGAAATTAAATGTGACATCACCTATTTCCTTTTCAAGAAAAGTCATACTCCTTTGAATGGCTTCAAAGACTGTGACTCCAGACATCCCACTTCAACATACCTCATTCCCTTTATGCTAACTTGACCAAACACCTTAATTTTTTTGTGTGCCCTGATTCAGCCATTGATTGGGCTTCCCAGGTGGCTCAGCGATAAAGAATCTGCCTGCCAATGCCGGAAATGCATGAGATGGTCATGTTGGACACAACTGAGTTATTGAGCATGCACACACATTACTATAAAAAGTTAAATTGACAATTGGCAAAAGCACTACAGTCCTCCTATTAATATCTTTAATTGCTTCACTTTTGCTGATAGCCATGAATCTGCTCCTTTGATCTTTTATGAATTAAAAAAAAAGTTTGTATATTTCATGTACAAATTTTGCCTAATGACAAAAAATATATTTAAAATAACGGTAGTAAGACTCGCTCCTGGAGCTTGGTAACAGTTTCGGTTCTTCTTGATCCTACCTCATAAATTCTGATTCCAAATGTGCATAGTGTAGTTAGTGGAACACCCTGGGCACCAGGTCATACACTGGTGGCTATAATTTAGGGACCAATAAGAACCTTAATTTGGATTTCACACGTAGCATCTACTCAATAAACTCTCCAATGAATGAACCAAATAACCAGAGAACAGGTGCATGTCTTTAGCATCTTATGAGTCTACATACTCTGGCATCAGATTTAAACTTATGAATGTCCCTTTTTACTGTTTGCAGATATGGAAATAGAGATGTATTTGTTTTTAAGGGACCACAATGGATTCATGGCCCCTATAGATCACACTGTCTGTTATAGAACTGGATTCCTGACATATAGCACTTTTCGTTTCTGGTGCAACATTAAATCCATGCCACTTAATTATCATCTTTATATGCAACAAAGTAGATATGAAATAATTCTTTAATCATATAATATCAATTTCCCTTCCTCCCATTGATTCCTCTTTCCAACATTTTTGTGGGAACTTTTTGAGAAGACTAGCTGTACCAGCCCTGCCCATCAACAACAAAAAAATTGGACTAAAGACTTACTAAGCCTGGATCTGTCCATCAGAACAAGACCCAGTTTTCCCCCAAGGTCACTTTCATTTCATGAAGCTTCCATAAGCCTCTTATCCTTATTCATTAGAGGACAGAGAGAATGAAAACCACAACCACATAAAACTAATCAAACTGATGAGGTGGACCGTAGCCTTGTCTAACTCAGTGAAACCATGAGCCGTGCTGTGTAGGGCAACCCAAGAGAGACAGGTCATAGTGGAGAGTTCTGACAAAACGTGGTCCACTGGAGAAGGGAATGGGAAACCACTTCAGTATTCTCACATTGATAACCCCATGAACAGCATGAAAAGGCAAAAAGATAGGATACTGAAAGATGAACTCCCTTTCTATAAGTGCTGCTGCTGCTGTTGTTGCTAAGTCGCTTCAGTTGTGTCCAACTCTGTGTGACCCCATAGACGGCAGTCCACCAGGCTCCCCTGGCCCTGGGATTCTCCAAGCAAGAACACTGGAGTGGGTTGCCATTTCCTCCTCCAATGCATGAAAGTGAAAAGGGAAAGTGAAGTCGCTCAGTCGTGTCCAACACTTAGCGACCCCATGGACTGCAGCCTATCAGGCTCCTCCATCCATGGGATTTTCCAGGCAAGAGTCCTGGAGCGGGGTGCCATTTCCTTCTTTCTTCTATAGATGCCCGATATGCTGCTGGAGAAGAGTGGATAATAACTCCAGAAAGAATGATGAAATGGAGCCAAAGTGAAAACAACACCCAGCTGTGGATATGACTGGTGATGGGAGTAAAGCCCAGTGTTGTAAAGAGCAGTATTGTCTAGGAACTTGGAAAGTTAGGTCCATGAATCAAGGTAAATTAGAAGTGGTCAAACAGGAGATGGCAAGAGTGAATGTTGACCTTTTAGGAATCAGTGAACCCAAATGGACTTGATTGGGTGAATTTAATTCAGATAACCGTTGTATCTACTATTGTGGGCAAGAATCACTTTGAAGAAATGGAGTAGCCCTCATAGTTAACAAAAGAGTCCAAAATGCAGTGCTGAGGTGCAATCTCAAAAAGTGTCAGCATGATATCTGTTTGTTTTCAAGGCAAAACACTCAGTATCTCAATAATCCAAGACTATGCCCCAACCGCTAATGCCAAAGAAGCTGAAGTTGAGCAGTTCTATAAAGACCTACAAGACCTTATGGAACTAACACCCACACCCCCCCCCCCACCCCCGCAAAATATATCCTTCTCATCACAGGAAGTCAAGAGATACCTGTAGTAACAGGGAAGTTTGGCCTTGTAGTACAAGATGAAGCTGGGGGAAGGCTAACAGAGTTTTACCAAAAGAACACACGGGTCACAGCAAATACCCTTTCTCCTCTTTCCAAAAACACAAGAGATGACTCTGCACATGGATTGATTATATTCTTTGTAGCCAAAGATGGAAAAGCTCTATATAGTAAGCAAAAACAAGAATGGGAGCTGATTGTGGCTCAGATCATGAACTCCTTACAGCAAAATTCAGACTTAAATTGAAGAAAGTAGGAAAAACCACTAGACTGTTCAGTTCAGTTCAGTCGCTCACTCATGTCTGACTCTTTGCGACCCCATGAATTGCAGCAGGCCAGGCCTCCCTGTCCATCACCAACTCCTGGAGATCACTCAGACTCACGTCCATCGAGTCAGTGATGCCATCCAGCCATCTCATCCTCTGCCATCCCCTTCTCCTCCTGCCCCCAATCCCTCCCAGCATCAGAGTCTTCTCCAATGAGTCAACTCTTCGCATGAGGTGGCCAAAGTACTGGAGCTTCAGCTTTAGCATCAGTCCTTCCAAAGAAATCCCAGGGCCGATCTCTTTCAGAATGGACTGATTGGATCTCCTTGCAGTCCAAGGGACTCTCAAGACTCTTCTCCAACACCACAGTTCAAAAGCATCAGTTCTTCAGCACTCAGCTTTCTTCACAGTCCAACTCTCACATCCATACATGACCACTGGAAAAACCATAGCCTTGACTAGATGGGCCTTTGTTGGCAAAGTAATGTCTCTGCTTTTGAATATGCTATCTAGGTTGGTCATAATTTTCCTTCCAAGGAGTAAGCGTCTTTTAATTTCATGGCTGCAATCACCATCTGCAGTGGTTTTGGAGCCCCCAAAATAAAGTCTGACATGGTTTCCACTATTTCCCCATCTATTTCCCATGAAGTGATGGGACCGGATGCCATGATATTCGTTTTCTGAATGTTGAGCTTTAAGCCAAATTTTTCACTCTCCTCTTTCACTTTCATCAAGAGGGTCTTTAGCTCCTCTTCACTTTCTGCCATAAGAGTGGTGTCATCTGCATATCTGAGGTTATTGATATTTCTCCCAGCAAACTTGATTCCAGCTTGTGCTTCTTCCAGCCCAGCATTTCTCATGATATACTCTGCATATAAGTTAAATAAGCAGGGTGACAATATACAGCCTTGGCGTACTCCTTTTCCTATTTGGAACCAATCTGTTGTTCCATGTCCAGTTATAACTGTTGCTCCCTGACCATTCTAGTATGACTTAAATCAAATCCCTTAGGATCATACAGTGGAAATGAGAAATAGATTTAAGGGACTAGATTTGATAGACAGAGTACCTGAAGAACTATGGACTGAGGTTCGTGACACTGTACCGGAGGCAAGAATCAAGACCATCCCCAAGGAAAATAAATGCAAAAAGGCAAAATGGTTGTCTGAGGAGGCCTTACAAATACCTGTGAAAAGAAGAGAAGCAAAAGGCAAAGAAGAAAAGGAAAGATATACCCATTTGAATTCAGAGTTCCAAAGAATAGCAAGGAGAGATAAGAAAGCCTTCCTCAGTGATCAATGCAAAGAAATAGAGGAAAACAACAGAATGGGAAAAACTAGAGAGCTCTTCAAGAAAATTAAAGATACCAAGGGAACATTTCATGCAAAGATGGGCACAAGAAAGAGAGATTTTTTTTCATTTAAGCATTTTATATTTTAGAATAGAAAAATCTAGAAAGACAGGATCCATTTTTTAACCAACCCTATATAATTCAAGGTGAATTAACTGATAGGATTCTGAGAGCAGATTGTAATAACAAGAGACTTGAGAGCTTTGCATCTGAGGAAGACATTGAAGAATTATATAGCTTGGTATATTCCTGATGCTGGTAGCAATGTGTTAGAATAGTTAGGGAAACCCTCACTGTGCTAGAACAGGGAATCTTGTAGCTCAGAGGTGAGTCTAGTGAGTGTATTTATGAAAATGATTTACAGAGAAAATTGTGCATTGTGTTGTATGTTCAGTTAGTAGAAATAAATAGATTCTTTAAATTGCTGAATCCAAGAGAACAAGTATTGTGTGAACACAGATGAGATGACAGGGCTGAGATGGGAACACCACTGCAGCTCCCGTCAGTGGGTCAGAGGTTCTGGTTGCACAGGGGCACACTCTGCTCCTGTCATTGTGCCTGGGGCTTCTTCCTCTTGAAAATGTTATTTAATAATAAAAGCTACATGGAAGCATCTATATCAGTCTTGGTTTCCCATTTACGTGCAACCACCTTGCAAGTAGCAACACACCCCATAGGATAGGATATTCAGAAGTGGGGACCACAGTGAGGACAGCTCCAGAAGGATGGCGGAGACTTGCTTTCACTTTCACCGGCCTCTCCTGCAGATGCTGAGGGTACCATTTTTCTGTCTTAGGGTACCTTATCCAACGATTGCTAAAGCTGAACTTAGACAATTGCATTTGGTGGCTATTCAAACACCTTATTAGGTTCACTGTGTCTATTTATAGTAGGCGATTGAGAAAAATAGAAATAGCAAGTAAAAAATGATGCTTTGAGGAATCAGGTCACAATTTGATCTTCTGTAAAACTGATTCTAGTCTACTGGCTTTCTTCTGCACAATGAAAAATGATGACCCCCATTAATCCAAATGCTATTATTCAGATTTCTTTCTCTAGTGATAAATTTTAGAAGTCTGAAACTAAAATAGCAAGATTTGTCATTAGTGAGAAAGCCCAGTCTTAAAACTTAGTCACCTCTCCATAATCCAGGAACTCATTATTGCCATTTCATGGTGGCTTTTTCCACCCTGTTTCTCTCCTGCTCTTCAGCCTGCTTGCCTCAAGCTATTTCATTCCCGATTTGCACTTTCACTAGAAGATGGATCTGTTGAGAAATTGAATGCAAATAATTCATTTTTATTGCTTATAGAGGAGAGTTGATAGGAAGCAGGTAATGACAGAAATGAGGTTTTAAATCTCTTCTATAGGTTTCATTTATCCATCCATGTTTATTGATCGTCCACTGCGTAACGGGTACAGTGGGGGATAGAGGAAACATAGAGCTTGGCCCCTGCCCTCCGAGAAACTTTAATCTCCAAAAGGGAAAGTGCTGTGTACAAATCGTGCTCTCTTAAATAGCTTTGGGAATAAGGCTGGTGTAAAGAAAATACGTACGCTCACCTCACCACCAGGATCTTGTAAGTGTCACATACAGATGGCACAGAAAATAAATGGTGGAGAAATTCAGTTTAAAGCGAGGTAAGTTTAGAGGGTATGTGATCAGAGAAAGATTTCCTGAAGAGCTAGCATTGGTCATAAGTCAGATTTGTAAGAACATAATACCTGTAGTTATTTCGTTTTCAGAAAGTATTATGTATTGATTGTATAAAATTGGAAAGTACAGAAAAGGAATAAGGAGAATAAAATCAAAATTGTTCATAGTCTCACCACCTAGTAAGATACGCATTGTTGGGTTTTGAGGTATTTTGGTGTAAGGTTTTTTCCCCTGTTTATGAGCGAGTCTGTTTGTGTTTGTATTGTGTTAGTATTGTTTGTGTTTGTATTTGTGTTGTGTTAGTCAAGGTTGAAGCAGAAAGCGGTAGAGTTAAATTCTGTGAGTGGGTAGAACATAGGGGAAGCATGGGTATGGTGCAATAGCCCATGACTAGTCATAGTAAATGAGCTGTTGCCAACCCTAGGCTGTTAGTGAAGGGATCAGGAAGGGATGCAGTTACTAAAACTGGGAAGGAGAACGAGTAGAGAAAAATGTCCTTGAGAGGAGCAGCGTCCTTAGTGTAATAGACTCAGCCGGCCCAAGCAATGTCACAAGGAGAGAGTACAGAAATCACACTCTGACCGCCTCTCCCTGTGCTCAGGTCGCACTGGGGCTTCTCATCGGCTGATCCCAGCTGAAGAACAGAGACCACGAGGGCCCGGGGGTAGAGCTTCCAACTCAGAAAGCAAGAGGAAGAAGGATCCTGAGCAAACCCAAAAGGGCCAATTAGAGTGTTCTCCATGACCGGGTCAATCTGTACCTGTGGTTTTGCAACCTGTCCATTTTGACTTTTATATAGTTTTTAGCTAATCCCCTATAATTTTTAAAGTATGTGTTATTTGTGTATTTGGCTGCACCAGGTCTCCGTTGCATTACTCAGGATCTACTATCTTATTTATGGCCTGCAGGATCTTTTAGTGGTGGTGTGTGGGATCTAGTTCTGTGACCAGGGATCGAACTCAGGTCCCCTGCATTGGAATCACAGAGTCTCAGCCACTGGACAACCAGGGAAGTTCTTTGTGATGTTATTTTTAATCACTGTATGCTATGAAATAGATGACTATAAGTTATTCAATGAATTTCCCACCATATAATCATGAAGATGTTTCCATCTTTTGCCTTTAAAATTAACATGACAAAATATGCATGTATATGTATGTGTTTGTTTATTTGGTTCCAGACAGCCATCTCTATTTTCCCCAGGTTAATTCCAGGAAGAGGGATTGTTGGATCAAAGAGTATGCTCAAGTCTAAGACTTTTGATGTATGTGGTGTTGTACAATTATATTCCAGAAGACTATGCCAGTGAGTTAAAGTAGACCTTTAATAGGTGAGATTTTGATTCATGGAGAGGAGAGGGATGGGCTAGAGAAAGATGGCATTTGGAGGGACTTCCAAGTGAGCACATGAAGAAGGGAACAGAAATGAAAGGCATATATTATATTAAGCAATGGAAAATTAATCTCATTTGACTTGAGAGAGTTAGCAGTGGGTCACATAGTTTATTCACATTCACCAGGTTGGAAAGCCCCAGCTTAAGGACTGAAGTTTTACTCAAGGCAGCCTGGCATGGCAAAGCACAGCTTTAGGGAAAATGCACTATATACTTGCAGGTAGGTTCAAGATTGAAACCAGGAAAATGTGAACATGTTTAAACTCCATGTACAAAAGAAGATGTACCTAGAAAAAGCCATTTGACAGATTTTGGTCCTAATCATGGCTCCACCATTTACAGACCGTGTGACTTTGGGCAGATGATATAAAGTCTGTTGGTTTGAGGGTTAAAGACTTTATACTGAGAGTATGTAACATAGCATCTGGTGCACTGTAGGGACTTCACAGCTGGTTTCCACCAAGGAGTGAGTCCAGGCAGTATGGTGAGTACGTCTCCCACCTTTGTGTTGTTGGATGTTGGCTGGCTGGAGGGTGGGGAGCAGCACCTGGACAGCCAGCCCTGTAGGACCTGAGCACCCCCTTCTGGATGTCTAGGAAACAGAATAGAGGGGGGAAGCCACAAAAACAAACAACAGATTTCTCTAATAAAAACCTACAGAAAAATAAATTTTTTTATCAACTTTAAACTTGATCTCCAATTTTTTTTTTTAAATGCTTTAAAAGTCTATACCACCTGCTTGCCTTTGAGTAAAACTAGAGGACTGGTGCTCCCATGTTAGCAACAAAGCCCTGAAATATTCTGTCATGCATTAGTGTTCATCTTTTGTTGTGCCTGCCCAGATTCCATATACCCTTCTCTGGGTAAAATCAGCAGAATTTCCCTCTGAAAAACTCTGATTTCAGTTGATGAGTTTGCGTGGACCTCAAAGAAGCTAACTTGTAATCCATGCCTGCCTGTGCAGAGCTCAGTTTATCCCTGAGCTCAGAGATTAGTTCAGGGGTGATGGGACAAAGGTCAGTTTAATCAGAGGGAAACCTAGGAGGCTTTTGCTAGGAGCTCACTCTTTTCTTCCCTCCATTGGACTTAGGTTTCTAAGGATGAAAGCCAGAATTTACTGGTTATCATTAGACTGACTGATAGAGGAGCCAATGTAGAGATGGGTTGCAGTGGGCTTAGTTAAGAGATGGAGAGAGAAACCAGCTCTTGTCACTCCCTTAATGCTCTGGATCAAACTGTACCTGAAGTTAGTTTCCCCTTGGACTTTATAGTTGCAAGAGGCATTGATTTCTCTTTTTCAGTTTCAGTTAGTTAGATTTGGAGTTTTTTGTCCTTTCTCACTAAAATAGAGCTGGCTCATACATCCAGTTGGTTCAGTAGTTTATTTTTCATGGAATGTGAGGTCATGATGAGGATGTTAATTTTTCTCAGTTCCCATGATGGGACTGAAAATTAAATTTCATGCTATTCAACAGGGTTTAAGAGCTAATAAGCTAGAACATGGGGAAAGTCAACCCAGTACGTCTCTAGATTTGATAAATAATTTTGTACCTTTCATGCAGTAGAAACTTTAGCCAAACTTGCCCTCATCACTGGAATACTGCACTTTTTAAATAAATACAGATAAAGGGCAAACATGTAAGAGAGCTGATGGAATCTGCCCATTTCATCCAAACAGACTTTTTTGAGAAAAACGTGCACTTACTGAGCTTCTCTCTCTGAAGTCAGGACTGTCTGGCTCAGCGTACAATGAGCCCTTTGTATCTTTCGCTGTGGTCTCCTCGTTTGGGATGAAAGACAGAACTGCCAACCCCGTTCCCTTCCCTGCAGACTGATTTCCCCAGGGCTTTCATCTCCTCGATAGCTAATGTCACCAACAGGCAGGCTTTGAAGGCAGAGGGAGGGGACCCCATCACTGGGCTGCAGCCAGGACACTTCTTGGGAACCACAATTTCAGCATCCAGTCCAGGTCACTGGCTCTGGCTTGAGACATAGGGGCCGTTAATTCCTGACAGGTGACTCAGGAAACTCTTTTGTTCCTCTCCTTCTTAGTTCTGGGTGTGAGGAGACACCTTGTCCCTGTGTATTCTTGGGGAAAAGCTGTTCCCTCTGGAGAGAGCTGGGCATTGTCCGTGCCTTCGGCTGCTGCTGCTGTGGCATGTGAGGGGTGCAAAGGCCAGATGGTGCTGGGTCAGAGCCTCACTGCTTCTTCCTCCCTGGTATACCCACTTTTCCATTCCTGCCCTGTTTTAGATGTTGGGGCAGGAACAGACTCTTGAGTGATGTATAGGTTGCTTTGAACTCTGGGTGAAAGTGCTTAGTGAAAGTTGCTCAGTTGTGTCTGACTCTTCGTGACCACCTGGACTGTAGCCCTCCAGGCTCCTCTGTCCATGGGATTCTCCAGGCAAGAATACTGGAGTGTGTTGCCATGCCCGCCTCCAAGGGATCTTCCGGACCCAGGGATCAAACCCGGGGTCTCTTGCATTGCAGGCAGATTCTTTACTGTCGGCAACCAGGGAAGCCCACGGCTTGCTTGCCTGTGTCTATTTCCCGCACCCTGGGGAACTGCAAGTAAACTCTAAGCCCTGTGCAGGGGTGGGGGGNGCCTCCAAGGGATCTTCCGGACCCAGGGATCAAACCCGGGGTCTCTTGCATTGCAGGCAGATTCTTTACTGTCGGCAACCAGGGAAGCCCACGGCTTGCTTGCCTGTGTCTATTTCCCGCACCCTGGGGAACTGCAAGTAAACTCTAAGCCCTGTGCAGGGGTGGGGGGCAGGGAAACTGAGGCCTCCCCACCCTCTCTCTCTACCCCTCACCCTTCATCCACACTTTGTTAGACTTTCCAGCTCAGAGAAGGAAGAGATGTGGAAAATTTCTTCTGAAAAGTGCCATTGTCCATACACGCTGAGGACTCTGATGTGAAATCCCTTTCCCCAGCTCACGATTTTCCTCTTTATTTCCTCTCAGCTC
This sequence comes from Neotragus moschatus, assembly GCA_006410615.1. Taxonomy (NCBI): domain Eukaryota; kingdom Metazoa; phylum Chordata; class Mammalia; order Artiodactyla; family Bovidae; genus Neotragus; species Neotragus moschatus. Next base: position 192,621 of record SJYA01002670.1, read on the forward strand.
TGTTTACGTTTTCCTTCTCCCTTTCTTGCGTCTCTGTTTTTCTATCATTCTCTGTCTTCCTTGTTTTCAAGAAGCCCTTTCAGGTTCATCTCCAGACAATTTTCTAAAATCACTTTTCTTTCCTCCTCTCTCTTACCATATACTTACTTCTATTTTCCCTGTTTTGAAACCTTTCTATTTCAAATTTCTTCTGAGTCCCTAGGTTCTGAGCCAGGCCTGCCCAGGATGCCTGTAAAGCTTCTCAGGGGAAAGGCCTTGGAAACTTTAATGGGACAGTAACGTTCCAAGCTCGGCATGAATGGCTGACAATCCACAGTTCTCTCTGGCAAGAGGTTTTTCCAGAGGCTGGTCCATAATTCCTGCACGCCAGAACTTGGGATTTCCAGATGTGGTATTAGAGCCATGGGCAGTCAGTTTGCCTACAAAAACAAATCTGATCTTAGTTTCTCATAATTACTAGGAGAAAAAGCTATTTCCATGGCTGTCTCTGCCTTTTTATTTTTCGCTTTTATTCTAGTACATGGCTTAGAGTGCTCACATTTAGACCAGACATTTCAAAGATGTTGATAGTATAATTCACAATAATTACATTACTATTGTGAAATAATAAAATAATTTTACTTGTACGGTGATGGCTACCACAAACTGGTATCCAGCATCCAGCATCCAGCATCCATTCTGTCTTAGAGGTTCACATTTCTTCCTAATGCCTGTTTTAAATATGTAGATGTTATTTAAAATTTATTTGCATATTCATAGGAAAAGCTATTTCTCTTCCTATCTTTCAATTCCCAACATGGTTCAGGTCAGGTCAGGTCAGTCGCTCAGTCATGTCCGACTCTTTGCAACCCCATGAATCGCAGCACACCAGGCCTCCCTGTCCATCACCAACTCCCGGAGTTCACTCAGACTCACACCCATCAAGTCAGTGATGCCATCCAGCCATCTCATCCTCGGTCGACCCCTTCTCCTCCTGCCCCCAATCNATTTGATTTAGGTCATACTTGAATGGTCTAGTGGTTTTCCCTACTTTCTTCTATTTAAGTCTGAATTTTGCAGTAAAGAATTCATGATATGAGCCACAGTCAACTCCTGGTCTTATTTTTCCTAACTGTTTTGAGCTTCTCCATCTCTCGGTGAAAAGAATATAATCAACCTGATTTTGTCATTGGCCATTTGGTGATATCCACGTACAGAGTCTTCTCTTGCATTTTCTTGGTCTGCTTACCATGCAACAACCTAGGAGTTGAGGTGCTGAGACAAGGAGAAGCAACTTTATTTGGAATGCTAGGCGTCAGAGAAGATGGCAAACCAGAGTCCTAGAGTACCAAGTTAATGGGGGTCTGGATGCAAGTTTCTTTTATAAAATAAAGAGTAGGGGGTGGTCAGGAAGTAAAGTATAAAGGCCATTAAGTCTTGCAAAATATCTCTTGGCTTGGCCAGCCTTGGGAAGAATGTAGTTAATTTCTTCCTTTGTGCAGCCATTCACAGGTTGGCAGGGTCAGGGTATTTCCTGGTAGCTGAACAAAGGCACTTGAGTTTAACATTCAGGCAGAGGGACCAGATTCCAGGAGGCAGTTGATTATGTATGCTTACAACTACACACAGCATCATTTTAGTGATTATTGCAACATAGACGATGAAAATGAAAGGAACTGATCCAGCATGGAGTCAGGTTTGTTCTTCCCTGCTCATTGCTACCTGCTAGATAGGTCCTGAGCGCTCCTCAGTGCCTCCTAACATCCCTGTGAGAGGTCCTCATTTTTAGTATCATCTCTCTTTTCCAGAGGAGGAAAGTGAGCTACAGAGAAGTTGACTAACTTGGTTATGGTCTCACAGCTAGCAATGTAACTGGGATTCCAAGCCTGGCCTCTGATCATCAGAGCCCTGCAGGAGCCTAGGACACCCTCTGTGTAATACTTATTCTGTGGATGTTCACACTCAGCCCTGCATGCTGCCCATTCTGTTCCATGACGCCCTGTTGTATCTTCTAGTTTTGTGACATGGACATCGCTATTTTACCTGTAAGCTGACCTTCATCCAAGCTGTTGTTAACCCTTTTCCCGCCTACTCCCTCTCCGCTTGTCAGCACTTATGTTCCCCAGTGCTCCAGCAACTGTTCACCCTTCTGAGTCAGCAAGTATTTTATAATGCTGCGTGGTTCATCTTCAAAACTCCTATTCCTGAGTTTAAAGATCTTAAGCCAAACTCAATAAATTGATAGAGCATAAATTAGAGGCCACATCAAATATAGGCAAGTGAGTATTTTGTTGTAAATGCCTTGTTTTCTATAGCTGCACTTTTGGTTGATAAATAAATGACCTGATGTGTTATATAGAGTTTCCCTTGGCTTGATCTGCAAGCAGGTAACTCCAATCCCCCAGATCTCTTTCTGACCTCTGGTCTTCCTAGCTTCTTCACTTACCTCAGTGAAGGTAAGTGAGACACTTACTGTCTTGAGACACAGCTTGGTAGGTCAACTCAGCGGTCAGCGTGTAACAGCAGCCACTTCTTTTTTTAGGGCTGACCAGGGCGTCCCCTCCCCACTCCCTTCATTCTTCCTCTCCACCACCAGATTTCCCTTTCCATGTTAGCAGCCTGGCCCTGCAGTTGTCTGAGTTTGTGATGAGTGCTTGAGTGTTTAATTTATGAGTACCCTGCCTTGTTTCTAGCTTAAGAGTTTCCTTGCTTCCTGCCTTGTTTTGACTTTAGCATCAATCTCAGTCTCAGGTCCTAAGTGGCCCTGGTTTCTCCCCCTTCTTGTGTGATCCCTGTTTGTCTTGATTGTTTTCTTTCTCATTGGCTATGTGACGCTCATGTGGGCCATGTGTTTTGTTTTTTTTTAAGAAAGTATTTTGTTTATTTATTTGTCTGCACTAAGTCTTACTTGCAGCGTGTGGGATCCTCTATGCTCGCCGTGGTGTCCAGCAGAATCCTCAGTTGTGGCGGGTGAACTCTTTGTTGCAACATGTGGAATCTAATTCCCTGACCAGGGGTCGAACCTGGACCCCTTGTCTTGGAAGCATGGAGAAGTAGCCGCTGGACCACCAGGGAAATCGCTGAGTTGCTTGTTTCTTGCACCACTGCTTGGTTCAGGGCTGGATCCACGTGCTGCCATGTGGCTCCTGCTTCTTTAGCCCACTTGCTGACTCGGGGCCTTCATAGCACTCAATCTTGGTACTCCTAGTACCCGGGGAACTGTCTCTCCTTTTCAACCTCGTCAGCTTTTTGTGACATGTGAGTCATTCTTCAGAAACTGCTCAAGCAAGTCTATCACAAGTTCTGTCCTGAATGCCACTCGCTCTTTGGGCATTGGAATAAGGTATGTGCTTAGCCCTCTCACCAGCCACTAACTGACTTCCTGCTATTTCCAGAGTACTGTCCGGGTGTCATGGCAGAAGCGTCACTATTTCCTCCTTTTGGCTCAGCTGTGATCATGCAACTTATACAAAAGAAATCCTTAGTCAAGGGCCAGGCTCACATATGAAAATTCCCCAGGAGCAAGATGTTAATTCAGGAAGAATTCGAGGTTATATTGCTAATGCTATCATTTTGACTGTTAATTCTGACCAATGCTGGCCTCTAAGTCTGTTAATTCTCTAGCATCTTCCCTGACATATGTCATACCATTGCAAAACATCAACTCCTGGTAAATGTAGGGTGTTCTCAGTTGACTATGCACTGTGCTTAGAAGGGAGTTTTAGAAGACAGGTCTTCCGCGGCCACCACTTCTGTTTCACACTGCAGACAGCAGGGGTAGATAGAAGTACACATCTGAGAGGCAGCGCAAGGTTTTCCTCGCACACTAGAGGCTTCACTGCTGGAACAAGGCCAGATCAGGCTGTCTGGATTCCTTGTGAGCCTGCTGCAAACTAACATATTTATTATCAAGGAAGAAGCTTTGCCTGATGTTAGACCACTCAGATTTGCCTTGCGGTGTTCCCTTGCAGAAAAATTACAAGAAAGTGATTGAAATGAGTTTGTTGAGACAATACAGAAGAAACTACCTTTTTTAAGGGCAAAATTCTGAAAATGTGCTTGCAGACTGAGAAAACTGGCTATTTGCTTATTACTTTATTTTCATAAAATGAGCAATGCATCTGAAAGATAAACAGTGACCCATGATATCAATGGCTGATGATATTCTGTTGAAGGTTGGAACAATTTTACTGTTTTATTTTATTTTTTTTGGTTATAAGGATAGGGATTTGTTTTAAAATGGTTATCTAGTCCAATGCTTATAAACTGTTTGCATTCTGTTGGTACAACACGCAAATCTTTTGCGGTGGTTTTGAGAAAACCCCCAGACTTTTAATGTCTGGGAACAGATGGAGATCTAAAGTAACTGCATTTCACAACAGGACGTGTTACTATCTGCCAGTCTGTTTTCACTGTATGTGAAATATTCTCAGTGCTAGTCAGCAGATTTATTAAACTTCTATGAGTATGCAAGCATTTGAAGTGGCTGTGCTATATAGTTATAAAAATTAGAGAAAGTCAGACCTAGCTCTGCTTTTTAAAAGTTCTTGGTAATTCTTAATTCCCTTTGGAAAGTGTAGTCATTTAAATATGTTTTATGAGCTGGGCTCTGGAGCATTTTGGTCACAAAGTATTCACATGGATAAATCTACAAGAACTTGAAGTCAGATGCTTTGAAAACATCAAGATGAAACAGTTCATTTAAATCCTAATATTTCCCCTTCTCACGTCGCTGGCTGAAATCCATTGAACGAGAACTGGTTGGTTGTACCTACAGGGCGCTGCAGATACTGTGCGTGTTTCAGAACCTTAGCTGGGATCCACCAGCTTCTCAGGATTTTTTAATGTGGTTATTTATGCTGACCCTTCAGCGAGCAATCTCAAAGTGTGGAGCTTAAAATCTCCCTTTAAAAGACAAAAGATGTATTCTCTCTCTCTCTCTCACTTTTCTCTCTTCTCTCCACCCCTTTTCTTTCATTTCCTCTGTCTCTCTTTTATTCTTTTTTTCACTCAAGTTAGATATAAAATAACAGGTCAAATTTCATGAAAGTAAGGGTTGCCCTTCACCAAAGAGCGTAAAATTGTGTCACAGCTTCTTGTGTGCCTTTTGCTACATCAAACCTAAAACTTACCAGTGCTAACTAAAGAGTTACATTATTTAACCTAAAATTATGTAACTTGATCAAATTATTTGTTTTAGTTTACTTTGACTAAGACCCTTACTATACGTAAAATGATTCAACTTATGTATGCACCATTAACTCAAAATATTTTAGAAAGTATCTTCGGTATAAGGTTATGCTTATATAAACAAGTATATTAAAAAGCTGAGATATCACTTTGCCAACCTGGATCTGTATAGTCAAAGTTATGGTTTTTGCAGTAGTTATGTATGGATGTGAGAGTTGAACCATAAAGAAGGCTGAGCACCAAAGAATTAATGCTTTTGAACTATGGTGCTGGAAAAGACTCTTGAGAGTCCCTTGGACTTCAAAGAGATTAAACCAATTAACCCTAAAGGAAATCAATTTGAATATTCATTGGAAGGACTGATGCTGAACCTGACACTCCCAATACTTTGGCCACCTGATGCAAAGAGCCAGCTCATTGGAAGAGACCCTGATGCTGGAAAAGATTGAAAGTGAAAGGAGAATGGGGGGCGGCAGAGGATGAGGTGTTTAGATGTATCACTAACTCAATGGACATAAATTTGAGCAAACTCCGGGAGATAGCAGAAGACAGGGAAGGATGGCGTGCTGCATTCCACAGGGTTGCAAAAAGTCGGACATGACTTAGCAGCTGAAGAACAGCAAATGCTTCTTAACCAGCCCTTGAATATTGACTGGATAAAGCAATCAGCCTTAGATATAGTCCCTTTTGTATAGGTTTAACAACAACATTGAAAATCAGTCATTATTAGCGTAGTATAAGCTTAAGAATATTTGTTGTTGGGTATATATGGACCCTGGGGAAAATGGGATTTGAAAGTCACATATCGGCATAAATAATTGGTTCAAAGTCTTAACGAGTTTCTTGCATTTCACATTCCCGAGATGAAAGTCTCTGAATCAAGCTGCCTAATTGTTTGTGTCGTTACATCTCTGCTCTCCTTTGCATTGCCCGTGGAAGACTAAATGCCAGCTGTAATCTGAAAAAGCGTTTTTATTTTATTCCATTTTTATTAAATTTGTGACACTAAGTATTGGGGGACCTAGACAGAATCTTAGCTTTTAGCTCTTAATCAACCAAATAAATATTTTTCTTCCTATAAGTGTGTTTCCCAGGACCTGGACAAATTGGCTGCTTTAAATGTTTTTTTTTTTTTTTTTTACTAGAATGAGCTATGCCTGAACGTGATTGTACAGTCAATAACTCATTAGATATGAATCCTATAGAAAGTGCCAGTTGATCTAACGTAAAAGTGTTTGCGTTTGGGAGTAAAGCTAGGAGCTAGCCAGAGAGCTGGGTCTTTGGCGTCTTCCCTCTGAGTGATGTTGAATGAAACATAGATGACTTCAGACTAGCGCTTCTCATAGTGTGGTCCTCATATCAGCAGGAGGAACATCACGTTGGAACTTGGTAGAAATACAGATCCTAATGATAGCGGGTCAGAAGCTTGAAGGAGATATCTCCACGCAGGAGCCTTTCAGCAATCCATGAGTCACAGAGACAGGCAGCCACCTGTCCCAGCTTTGTTGTTTGGGACTTGTTCCACGGGTTGCTTGGGACTGGAAGAAATCCATCGCACCGCACTCTGTGGCTCTTTCTCTTGCCTTGCGGAAGGACTATACTCCCACACAGCCTCCCATACACACATACTCCAAGAAAATACGACCCTGTTTTATTTTTACTTTATTGAAGTATTGTTTGATCTACACTGTATTAAATCATGCTGTACAACAGTGACTGAGTTTATTATATGTGTATGTTATATATATGTATATATGCATTCTTTTTCGTATTCTTTTCCATCATAATTTATCACATGACACTGAATCTTTCCTTGTGCTATGCAGTAGGACCTTGTTTATCCATTCCGTGTGTAGTAGTTTGTATTTACTTAACCCAAACTCCCAGACTATTCTTCTCACACCCAGCTCCCCTTGACAGGACAGTAAGTCTGTTCTCTTATGTCTGTGGATCTGTTTTTGTTTTGCAGATAGATTCCTTTGTTTCTTAGGAAATAATCCTACTTTAAGAGTCTGCAGTTTTAAAAATAATTTATTCAAAATGTAACAGTCGCCTTCATCTGTCGGTTTATCCTATGGCTTATTTAAGGCAAACCATTCTCTTATCTTGATTTTGGAACCCACAGAATATAAACTAACAGCTTAATATCTTTTCCCTTTCCTTTGGACACTTGACTAAAGCTTTGAAAAGAGGCTATTTGCCTTTTACACTTCGTGCTTCCTCACATAATCCTTTTTTTCCCTAAGTTTATCTTTTCAGGACCTATTTCCCAACACATGTAACTCTATAGTAATTAACCTAGTTCTCCAATTGGAAACGTGTTGAAGCAGAGTCTCCCTTTTGCATAAAGATAGAAAATGACAGTCCTTTGGGTCCAAAATTAGTTCCTCTTAATCCTCCCCCAAGGTGTACCATTTTGTGCTCCAACTTGTATGGCCTGTAAACCTTGAGGAATTTTATTGTCTTTGAACATTATCCAGCAAATCTCTTCTAATTAATTTAATCCCTACAGACATATGCTTGTTGATCAGTATAAATCAAGGCCAAAAATATCAGTGCTGCTTGGAAAGCTTTGCTTTTGGCAAGAAGAATCTTGACCTGAGTTGTTTGGAGCTCATGCAGCAAAGACACATAGGGAGACTTTTACTCTACCCACTCGTAGTTTTATAGGGACAACTAGCAGACACAGGAATCTGTTATGTATGTGCTCACCACTTCTCACTGCTTTCTCCCAACTGCTGTTGAAAATTATTAACATTTCCAGGGATTTCTCTGGTAGGCTAGTGGTTAAGACTCTGTGTTTCCAATGCAGGGGGCTTGGATTTGCTCCCAGGTCAGGGAACTAAGATCGCACAGGTGGGTGAAATGGCCAATAACAACAATAATAATAAATTTGTATGTAAAAATAAACAAATGAAAAAGGAAAGTATTAACATTTTTAGATTTGAAGAAATAATTTTAGAATACTCAGAAAGGCAAGTATCCTAAGAGGTCATTCTGTACCACCTATGTACATAAACCGGTTTTTATGTGTATAAACCAGTATCTCTAAAAGACAGCAGGAATGAATGTCAGCTTGGTGTTTTCAAAGCTTCCGGGCCGGAAGAACCAATTGTCTTTCTAGATAGCACAGTTTCGTGATTAACAACACACTTTATCAGAAACCTCCCCTGTGAGAAAGCTCAGCACCTTCAACTATAGCTCAAGATTGTTGCCTCTGCCTTTAAAGTCTAGTAGTAAATCACTTGTCTCCCCACTAAATTATTCTGATTTCTTTCATCTTTGTCCTTCTATTTTAATTGCTAGCCTTCTATACTTCCTTCTTTCTCTCTTAATTCTTTCTGAACTCTTTATTTAAACCAGACTTAGTATTTTAGTAGGATCAAGGCAGTGCTGACTTGAATGGGTAGATGGATTTTTATTCTTAGATCCTAGCATCACTACAAAACCATAGGCTACTGTGATTCCTTTATTCTTTCTTCACTTACTTACATATGGATTTAGATAGAACATCTGTTTTTTCCAGCCTACTTTATATGTTGATTTGTTGTTGCTGTTCACTTGCTAAGTCCTGTCTGACTCTTTTGCGACCTCAGGGACTGTAGCCCACCAGGCTTCCCTGTCCATGGAATTTCCCAGGCAAGAATACTGGAGTGGGCTGCCAGTTCCTTCTCCAGGGGATCTTCCCAACTCAGGGATCGAACCCACGTCTCCTGTTTGGCAGATGAATTCTTTACTACTGAGCCACCAGGGAAGCCCTTATATATTAATACTGAGTAGATAAATAGATAGCTCTTTTATTGATTTTTCCCTATTTTTTAGATTCTTTTATTTCCTTCTTTTTTGGCTGCACTGTGTCTTTGTTGCTGTGCGCAGGCTTCCTCTGGTTGTGGCAGACAGCTCATTGTGGTACATGGGCTTCTCATTGCAGTCCCTTCTCTTGTTGCGGAGCACAGACTCTAGGCACACGGGCTCAGTAGCGTGGCTCATGGGCTTAGCTGCCCCATGGCATGTGAAGTCTTTCTGGACCAAGGATCAAACCCATGTCCCCTGCATTGGCAGGCAGATTCCTATCGATTGAACTGGTAGGGAAGTTCTGATTATTTTTAATATAACAGAATTTGAAGTTGCAGCATCAGCACATAATGCTTTTCTCAGACCAATGATGTCTGAAGTTCATAAGCCTTTTCTTTAAAGGGCCAGAGAGTAAATGTGTTAGGTTTCGTGGGCTAAAATGTCTCCACTATGATTCAGTTCTGTTAAAACATCAAAGGAGCCGTAGACATTATATCAACTAATGGGGGTGGACATGTTCCAATGAAACTCTGTTTGTGAAACTGGAATTCATATAAGTTTCACATCACAAAGTATTATTATTGTTTTGATTTTTTCCCAACCTCTTGAAAAAAGTAAAGAGACATTCTTAGCCTGTGAGTAGTCCAAAAAAAGAAGATTGACTGGATTTTGATCCATGAGCAATATATAGTTTGTTGACCTCTGAAATACATGAAAAGGGTAGTTTTAATGAAGTACTGAAAACGTTAAGTTTAAGCATAGCTTCTTTCCAAGAGTTGTTTTTTTAGGCTCCTCTCCTTTATATTTACTTCTGTAAGCTCTCATTTTTTAAATTAATTTTTGTTTATTTATTTTTATTTGGCTGTGCTGGGTCCTTGTTGTAGCACATGGGATCCAGTTGCCTAACTAAGGGTGAAACCCAACTCCTGTATTGGGACTGCAGAGTCCTTAACCACTGGACCACCAGGGAAGTGCCCGTAATCTCTTATGAATCAGACCCGATAACACTCTTTCCTAATGCCTTTTCTGGCATGGTTTTTCAAGTGGCACTAGTGGCAAAGAACAGGCTTGCCAATGCAGGAGACAAAAAGGCGGAGTTGATCCCTGGGTCAGAAGATGCCCTGGAGGAGGAAATGGCAACCCACTCCAGTATTCTTGCCTGGAGAGTCCCAGGGATGGGGGAGCCTGGTGGGCTGCTGTCTATGGGGTCACACAGAGTCGGACACAACTGAAGCGACTTAGCAGCAGCAGCAGCAAATACTTTAAAAAAATATTTATTTATTATACAGCATCTTTTTTTTTTGCAGCATGCTAGCTCTTTGGTTGAGGCATATGAACTCTTAGTCATAGTATGTGGGATCTAGTTCCCTGAGCAGGGTTCGAACCCTGGCCCCCTGAACTGGGAGTGTAGAATCTTGCCACTGGACCACCAGGGAAGTACCATTACTTTTATATTTTGAACAACAGCAACAAAAACAAAAACAACGTTAAATTGAATGTCATTCAATTATGCTGCTCCTCTATGTTTTCTTGGGTATTGCCTCAGATTTGTGGGCACATTTTAGTTTCTAAATATGTACCCATATGAGGGTACAAACACATATACTTTGTAAAAAAACGATGCCATTCAGTATAATGAAGTTATATCCCTATATGTGACTGATTCACTCAGTCAGTAAAAATCTTGTGTTAAAGAAAATGAGGTTGTTGTTTAAAATTTACCGTGGACTGGCTACTCTGACAGCAATAGACGTAACACTGAAGTGTGAACAGCAGCCCAGCAAACACTTACTCTTCATAAGAAGCTCCAGGAAAGAGAATACTGACAAATCAAAATAAATCCTTCCCTGCAACTGAAAATGGGCCCTATAGCTTGTATCCTTTGGATGTGGATAAATGAAGTAGAGTAAGGAGAAGGCAATGGCACCCCACTCCAGTACTCTTGCCTGGAGAATCCCATGGACGGAGGAGCCTGGTGGGCTACAGTCCATGGGGTCGCGAAGAGTCGGGCACGACTGAGCGACTTCACTTTCACTTTTCACTTTCATGCCTTGGAGAAGGAAAGGGCAACCCACTCCAGTGTTCTTGCCTGGAGAATCCCAGGGACAGAGGAGCCTAGTGGGCTGCCATCTATGGGGTCACACAGAGTCAAACACGACCGAAGCGACTTAGCAGTAGCAGCAGCAGAGTAAGTGAAGGACAACACACTCAGAAATATTCATGATTTACTCAATATGATATAGGATACAAAGTCCATCCCAGTCACTGAAAACTGGTTTTTGAGCCCTGCCAATCTGCATCATCATTGCACCTGTATTTGTATGTCTCTGTGTACGTAGATATTTACATAGACAACCCTGGTCATTCCAACTTGGAAAAGCAACACCATTTTGAAAGCAATGATAACGTGCATCCCTGTTCTTTCTGTGGCTTCATTGCTTTAAATATATATTGAACAATACGTGGGCAGTGTTTCTTTAAATAAGGACGAAAACAGAAAATCCACTGGTTCACAGATGCCTAGGGTGCTTTGTATTCTATAGAACGTGACCAGATACTCTGGAAGGCTTTAGGCTCTTAAGAGAGAACAATCCAATCTGTATCCATTAGGACAGGCTAATGAACTGCATTTCTAAGGCTTGACTTGGTTCAATTAAATGAGAGGCAAGCTAGCTAATAAAACCATCAGATAAGCTGAACAGTTCATTCCATATGCAGAGAGATTCCTTGGGGTGGAGCCAGGTTTACCATTCCACACTTTCCAAATATACTCTATGGAATGCCAGTCCCATAACATGCAACCAAATAAAGGGTTATATTTAAAAGTAGTGAGCGTGATTTAGGAGACTCTGTGAGACATTGGTCTGGCACTGGAGGTTCATGGGGCACATTCACGTTCCCAGTCTCAGAGAGGTCCTGCCGGAGTCCTGACATTAGAACACGTTCTTGGTCCTTTGCTCTGCTGTCTGCTTTATGAGGTTAAAATTAAGCAGCACTTTGTTAGCCTAATACATTGCTTCAACCCCAGAATTTTCAATGTGGAAAATTCCCCAGGAAGATAAAATCAAAAGTTAAAGAAACTTTCACCTTTATAAAATGTTCTTTCCCTCCTTCGAAATGAAAAACTTTTTTTTTTTTCTGGTTTAAGTGATTATGAGCGTGTATATTCTAAACTTTTTGAAAAGACTTTTGAGGAAGTGGCAATGACATGGGAAATAAAATACCATCTTTCCTTATCTTTGAGAAGTGCCAAAATGCCTGCTTTTAACTGGGTGAGCTCTGCGCTAGGATCAGGAGTCAAGTCCCAGTTAGGCAATACCAAGTGGAGTCTCTGGTTGTGTTAAGGAGTGTTGCAAAAACAGTACAAAGAAAATTAACTTTTGTTGACTTTCATTTGTAGAAAGAATATATGTCACATGGCAAGAAGCGTGTTTTGAAAAGATAGTGTGTGGCAGGTCTTAAAATGCTGTGGACCACTGGGGAGGCACAGAAGTCCTTAGCCTGGGCTCTGCTCACCTGTTAGGGCAGGCAGGTCTGGGCGGTGGGGCCACCCTGTGTGTAGGAGGATATCCAGCAGCATACCTGGCCTCTCTCTGCTGACTACCAGCAGCAGCCCCCTCTGCAGTGGCCATCACAAACGCTTCAGACACTGCCAGACACCCCCTGGGAGGTGGGGACCCCTGGGCTGGCTGGCTGCTGTTGGGTCTCTGTGTTACTTGCTTTTGCATTCTTTGACTTTCTGTGCTCAACTCCATTATCTGGAAATGAACTCCCAAATATGGCATTTGAGCTATAACCAACCTGTTGATATTACTACATTCTTTTAAAATAAAAATATTTCCTAGAGAGTTATTTCATTCTCATAAGATCTGAAGTGCCAATAAGGCTTCAGTTTCTATTGTTGGCTGAGGCAGAGCTTGAAATCAGAACAATTTATGTGTTATAAATTCTAAAATAGTATTTGAATTATAGTATACTATCTTTTAGAATTTTAGATATATAAGACCAATGGGATGAAATATGAATGTTTTTGAGTGGTGCCTTTGTTTAATTTGTTTCAACCTGTGAGTTTTATGAGTGAATATTTGGGTGAGAAAAGCAAATATAATTCACTTTTCTCATAAAGCTAATTCTTGATCAGGTTAAATAAAGTCAGTCTCTAAGAATACTAAGGGCAGTGATAAATAAGATACTTTCCACCCCAGGATTCTTATCTCTTTATCTTCATTTCTACTGAAAGGGATTCCGATGATTAAAAATAAATCTTAATGTTCACTAGCAACAAGTTATAAAATGAATGCTGTGAATTCATAAACTTGGAAAAATCATATATGTGACCTGAAGGTACTCCTTGGTATATTTTTAAAGGTTTATCAAATTCCTGTTAGACTGCTAAGAACTGACATAATGTTTAAATCAGCTTTGTTTGTATTTATACATTGCATTCTTTTATTCTTCTCCTTTCAATATTCTCTCTTATCATTCAGATAAGAACACTAAGAAGTGGTACTGTTCAGTGTAAATTGTCAGGGCAAGCACTGGTCTTGTTTTGTTTCTCTTTTTTGGCTCTTCAGGTCTGAGCTGTAGCACCAGGGGTCTTTGTTGCCTCGTGGGGATTTTTTGTCGTGGCACACGGACTCTTTAGTTGTGGCACACAGGTTTGCATTCTCTGCCACTCGTGAGAGCTTAGTTACCTGACCAGGGATCGAACCTGTGTCCCTTGCATTGCAAGGCAGATTCTTAACCACTGGACCACTAGGGAAGTCCCAACCATTTATTTCTTTAAAAAAAAAAAAAAAAGTACTTGTGCACATACAATAAGGTAAAGAGAAAGGGCGGAAGAAAGGGAGAGAAAAAAGCTAAAGAGTTGCTAAAAATATTAAAAGATGGAACTGTATCTTATAGTACAATCCTTTGTACCTATTTTATTAAAGCAACATAATAAAAGAGAACTCTGAGCTTTATTATGGTTACTTTTTCATTGAAGCATAATTGACTTAAAGACTGTATTAGCTTCAGACATGCAATATACTGATTCAATAGTTGTATACATTACGCAGTGATTACCACAATAAGTCTCATTACCATCTGTCACCATACAAAGTTATAATAATGAGTGGATGAAGAATATGTGGTATGAAGTGGAGTATTACTCAGCCATAAAAAAGAATGAAAACTTGTCACCATGAATGTGCTTGGGAATATTAGTGAAATAAGTCAGAGAAAAACAAACACTGTATGATTTCACTTATATGTGGAATCTAAAAATCAAAACAAATGAACAAACATAATGAAACAGAAATGGAGTCAGAGCTTCAGAGAACAAAGGAGTGGTTGCCAGAGGGGAGGGATTAGGCGAGGAAGGAGAGAAACTGTTGAAGAAAATTGAGAGGCATAAACTTCCAGCTATAAAATAAATTATTGTGGATATGAAGTGTACAGTGTGGGGTATATCATCAATAATTATGTAATTACTTTGTATGGTGACAGATGGTAACTAGGCTTATCCTGGTGATCATTTTGAGATGTATAAAAATATCAAATCACTGTTGTGTACTAGGAACTAATGTAGAGTTTTAGGTCAGTTATACTTAAATAGCAATAGCCAAAAAACCCTCGTAGGGAAAGAGATCAGATCTGTGGTTATTAAGGCAGGGAGTGGGGAAGGGGACTTGGATGAAGGTTCTGAAAAATTATAAACTTTCAATTATCCTAGGAATGTAAAATACAACATGACAAATACAGTTAACACTGCTGTATGTTATATATGAATGTTGTGATAGTAAATCCCAAGTTCTCATTACAAGGACAAAATTTCTTTTCTATCTATCTCCTTAATGTTGTATAAACATTCATAAACTTGCATAATAGGACTTCCCTGGTGGACCAGCAGCTAAGAATCTGTCCTTCTAATGCATGGGGTTCACGTTCGATCCCTGGTCAGAGAACTAGATCCCACATGGTACGGCTTAGAGTTTATATGCAGCAGCTAAGACCTAGTGCAGCCAAATAAATAAATTAAAATTAAACATTCTTCAAGAAATAAAATAACTCCTGTGATAATCATTTCATGGCACATGCAAGGTCAGTCACCATGCTGCACACCTTAAACTTATACACATCTCTACGTGAATTATATCTCAATAAAGTTGGTTAAAAGCTAAATAAAGAAGTAAATAAATAAAAAGGCCAAAGATAAATAAAATCCACTGCAGTGGACAGTATGAGGCACTGGAATGATCTGTAGTGAGAAGCTCTTGGTTTCCTGCAGGGCTGGGTGGTAGCGGCACACAGACCATTCCTTCCTCTTACAGGAGAAGCTGAGCAAAACCAAGCATAGCAGCTCTAGGGGTAGGAGCTGTCAGATGCGTGGGTTGCCCACCCTCTGGAACCGGAGGTCTGTCCTGAATCATCAGGACTGGCCCTAAGTGTGGCAGAGATTAAAGGCACAGTCTTGAGAAGCAGCCCCACATTTTGCCATGTGTACACTCTGGGACCTTGGGCATCTCCTTGTGTTCATCTCACACGAAGAAGGATGCTGTGGCAGGTGCTAAGATCCCCAGCACAGAGTCCCTGCTCTTTAGGAACTTTGAATCCATGAAGTCGTCTAGGATGCAATGTCAAGAGGGAACCATTTTTATGGAAAGCCATGTTCAGGAGGCACCAGGGAATATTTATTCCCCTTTGCATTTAGAGTTTTTGGTCTTGCTAATGTTCAAGGTGGGAACAAATAATGACTAAAAGCATTATTTTAATGCATATCTTTAGTTCATTTATTTTGTGTACCTATTTCCTGGTTAGAGAGCAACATCATTAAAGGCAGGAATATAAATTTTTAAACCTGCTCTCGGGTCTTAAATTATTTTGAAATGATCTGAGAAATGTATGTTTAACATACTGAATAATCTATTGAATATATATTCAATATATTGGGATATCTCTATCCTCCACTAAACTATTAATGTATGAAGGGTAGGGTATACATCTTATTCATCTTTGGAATCATAGTATCCTGTTATATAGTAGGAAATGGATAAATGTCAAACTGAGTCAGGTTTAGAAACGTGATATGTGATCTTAAGATCAATGGAAAGCACACTTTTGGTTTGTGATTAAAGGAAAGCAGGGTCAGGTTAAGTAAGTTTACTGTTTATAAAGAGTCACATTCCCACTGCCCAGGAGATGATCAAGGTGGCTTTTGTCAGATTATCTAAGAAGTTAGCTCTGCAGAGAAGAAAGAGAACAGATACCACTTTGTTTCCTTGATCAGTTTGTTCTTGCCTGGTGAGAATGTTATTGGCTTGCCTGTTTAGTCATTCATCTGCCATAGAGGAGAAGATCCATACATACAGTGAGCCTCATGTCCCAGTGTATTTATTTCCACCTAATCTTTTTTTCCTCCAAGATTTGAGTTGAAAAGCCCCAGCATTATGTACCCAGTCACCATGCTGGCCTGAGTTTCCTGGTCTCCTTACCTGGTGTTTTCCTAAGAATGTGTACTCTTAGCTGGTTTCCAACTCCAGTTGCTAACAACATGTCAGGTAAATAAGTGAAGCAACATATGTATTTCTTATGTGTCATGGAAGACTTACTTTGAATAAATAATAAAGCATTCAGAAGACAGCAAAAATTTATGAAGGATTGTTTCCGCGAAGCTTTCCAGCCCATCTGGTATATAGCAAAGTTCACCCAAGCCAGTTCTTTAGTCACCATGAATTGTTCTTCCCCACCCTCCTCAGGTGAGAGGAACCATGAGAGTTAAATGTGGTTTCTACCAGTAAGTTCAGAAAAATGCTGACAAATGGCAGGAAATTCAAGACAGGATAGAAAACACTGTTACTCAGTGATGGTTTTGTTGTAACGCTCACTTTCTGCTGTTGTGTCTTTTCAGAAGAAACAGATTGTAAGAAGTTTCACTCCCCTGGATTCCCTTAAGTCTTGAATCATCAATTTCACATTCCTAATAGTGTATGTATAAGTGTGTGAGTTAGACAAGGCTGTGGTCCATGTGATGAGATCGTTTAGTTCCTGTGATTGTGGTTTTCAGTCTGTCTGCCCTCTGATGGAGAAGGATGAGAGGCTTATGGAAGGTTCTTGATGGGAGAGACTGACTGAGGGGAAACTGGGTCTTGCTCTGATGGGTGGGGCCATGCTCGGTAAATCTTGAATCCAGTTTTCTATTGATGGGCCAGGCTCATCAATAACAGGAATAACAGGTTCCCTCCCTGTTATTTCACCTGAGGCCAAACTATAGTGGAGGTGATGAAGCTAATGGGACCTCCTTCAAAAGGTCCCATGCACACACTGCTACACTTAGTTCCCCCCAACGCTGTGGCAGGCCGCTGCCGAGCCACGCGTCTTCTGGAGACCCCTGGACATTCATGGGCAAGTTCTGGGGCAGTCTCTTGGGGGGCCACTGCTCCTTTCTCCTGGGTCCTGGTGCACACAAGGTTCTGTTTGTGCCCTCCAAGAGTCTTTCCCTAGTCCTATGTAAGTTCTGGTGGCTCTGTGGTGGGGTTAATGGCAATCTCCCCCAAGAGGGCTCATGCCATACCCAGGTCTGCTGCACCCAGAGCCCCCGCCCCTGCGGCAGGCCACTGCTGACCCATACCTCCTTGGGAGACACTCAAACACTGTCTCAGTCTCTGTGGGGTCTCTGGGACCTGGTGCACACAGTTTGTTTGAGCCCTGAGCGTTTCTGGCAGGCATAGGATTTGATTTTGCCCCGCTACGATCTTGCTGGGGCTTCTCCTTTGCCGTTGGATGTGGGATATCTCTAAACAGTCGCTCCAGCACCATGCAGACACCACTCCAGTGCCTACCGTCTTGCTGGGGCTTCTTTGCCCTTGTCCATGGGAAGTCTTCAGTTGATGAGAAGGGGAGTGCTCTGCAGACTCAGCAATTAGACCTATTGTGGAATGCAGCCTAGGAATGAGTCCAGGGCAGGAAGGAGGTGTCTTGAGGGTCAAACGGCAGACTCAGGACTTCTGAAGTCAGCAGAAGCAAGCTCACCTAGATTCTCGGCGCATCTCGATTCCTGGCTCAAACAGTAGCTTGTTTGACTGAAAGGCTGGGTCAGGAGTTAACCTCCCGGTAATGTCTGTTGAAAAGCTCAAAGCTCATCCTGAAGATCCTGGACGAGCCCCAAGATGATAGCTTATGGTAAACAGTGTCGGATTCGTGATCTTAGAAGAAGATTTACCTTTGGGACTGGGGACCAGGCTTAATCACTCAAGAGCTTTTGTATAGCAGAGTTTTATTAAAGTAAGAAAAGGGTCAGAGAAAGCTTCTGACACAACATCTGAAGGGGGATGGAGAGTGGCCCCCTTGATAGTGTTAGCAAGGGAGGTATATGCTTTTTACATTACTTTTACAATAAATGAGCCATAAACCATGAGCAATGCTGTCTAGGGCCACTCAAGATGGACAGGTCATAGTGGAGAGTTCTGGCAAAATGTGAACCACTGGAAAAGGGAATGTCAAACCACTTCAGCATTCTTGCCTTGAGAATCCTACGAACAGTATGAAAAGGTAAAAAGATAGGCCATAGAAAGATGAACTCCCCAGGTCGGTAGGTGCCCAATATGCTACCGGAGATCAGTAGAGAAATAACTCCAGAAAGAATGAAGAGACGGAGCCAAAGCAAAAACAATACCCAGTTGTGGATGTGACTGGTGATGGAAGTAAAGTCTGATGCTGTAAAGAGTAATATTGCATAGGAACCTGGAATGTTAGGTCCATGAATCAAGGCAAATTGGAAGTGGTCAAACAGGAGATGGCAAGAGTGAACATTGACATTTTAGAAATCAGTGAACTAAAATAGATTGGAATGGGTGAATTTAACTCAGAGGACCATTATATCTACTACTGTGGGCAAGAATCCCTTAGAAAGAATGCTCAAACTACCCCACGATTACACTCATCTCACACACTAGTAAAGTAATGCTCAAAGTTCTCCAAGCCAGGCTTCAACAGTATGTGAACTGTGAACTTCTAGATGTTCAAGCTGGTTTTAGAAAACGCAGAGGAACTAGTGATCAAATTGCCAACATCTGTCTGATCATCCAAAAAGCAAGAGAGTTCCAGAAAACGTCTTTCTGATTGATTGACTATGCCAAAGCCTTTGACTATGTGGATCACAACAAACTATGAAAATTTCTTAAAGAGATAGAAATTCCAGACCACTTCACCTGCCTCTTGAGAAACCTGTGTGCAGGTCAAGAAGCAACAGTTAAAACTGGACATGGAACAACAGACTGGTTACAAATCAGGAAAGGAGTACATCAAGGCTGTATATTGTCACCCTGCTTGTTTAGCTACTATGCTGAGTATATTATATGAAATGCCAGGATGGATGAAGCACAATCTGGAAATAAGATTGCCAGGAGAAATATCAATAACCTCAGGTATGCAGATGACACCACCTTTATGGCCAAAAGCACTGAGGAACTAAAGAGCCTCTTGATGAAGGTGAAAAAGAGGAGAGTGAAAAAGCTGGCTTAAAGCTCAATGTTCTTAAAACTAAGACCATGGCATCTGGTCCCGTCACTTCATGGCAAATAGATGGGGAAACAGTGGAAACAGTGACAGACTGTATTTTGGGAGGGCTCCAAAATCACTGAGGATGGTGACTCAGCCATGATATTAAAAGACGCTTACTCTTTGGAGGAAAAGTTATGATCAACCCACATAGCATATTACAAAGCAGAGACATTACTTTACCAACAAAGGTCCATCTAGTCAAGGCTATGGTTTTTCCAGTGGTCATGTATGGATGTGAGAGTTGGACTACAAAGAAAGCTGAGCACTGAACAGTTGATGCTTTTGAACTGTGGTGTTGGAGAAGACTCTTAAGAGTCCCTTGGACAGCTGGGAGATACAACCAGTCCATCCTAAAGGAGATCAGTCCTGGGTGTTCATTGGAAGGACTGATGCTGAAGCTGAAATCCAATACTTTGGCCACCTGATGCAAAGAACTGACTCATTTGAAAAAACCCTGATGCTCTGCAAGATTCAAGGCAGGAGGAGAAGGGGACAGCAGAGGATGAGATGGTTGGATATCATCTGACTCAGTGGACCTGTGTTGAGTAAACTCTGGGAGTTGGTAATGGACAGGGAGGCCTGGAGTGCTGCAGTCCATGGGGTCGCAAAGTCAGACACAGTTGAGCGACTGAACTGAGCTGATGTGTATGTGTGCATGGATGTTTAATTAATATAGTGAAGTACAGTCAAGTCCCTTGTGGGTTAATTGAAGTACAGATTTTAACTTTGTTGATAACACTGGTATCTTTCTAAATCAGAGATTCACAATTTTCTGTAAAAGATCAAATAGTAAATATTTTGCCTGGTTGGGTTGTACCGTCATCTGTGTTGCATAATACACTCCATAATATACTCAACCATGTGAAAACAGACAGACATAGTTGTGTTCTGATTAACTTTTTAAAATTACTATTACAAAACCGGGTGCCAGCCTGGAAGGGCCCACAAGCCTAATCTACTAATTTACTAATCCCTAGTCTAATGAAAGGCAAAGTGAATAGATATGAGAAAGAAGCCACCTGTCTACTCCACCACCAGTCCTCTCTATATAAACACATTTACAAGCTAGCCCGACTTAAAGAAATATTTAAATTCCTAGAGTACGAGATGTTTTTCTCTCCGAGCCACGTATGCTTCAGTTGCCATTCCTAAATAAGAAAATAGTGTCTTTGCCACAGTGAAACGTCACCCCTACACACACACGCTACCCGCCCTAGCACGTGCTGCTCTTTTACTCAGGGGCTCAGTGATAAACCTCACCAGGGAGAAGGGCCAGAGCGGTGCCGCCGGGATGACTTAGCATCCTCAAGCCTCCGCCTGCAGCTCTTAAAAGAGCTCCAGGCTCAGCTGGCCTCCTGTTACTGTAGGTTAGCGTGGGTATCACATTTCTAATGGATTAGCTGACTACTGGGAATGCAGAAGGGGTTTTAAAGTCTCTTAACTTCTAAATGCAGCACATAAATGGAGTTCTATGAATATTTAATTTCAGTGCAAGACCTGAAGTTCTTTGCAATTAGTTCAACTGTTGCTTTCAGGAGAGAGAGAGAGAATGAATTTTCCTTGAGTGTTTTCAGATTCACCGTGGACTCTGCTTTTCTCAGTTTGGAACTTTTCGTGAGCTGGATCATGACCACTTTTATATAATAATCAGAATCCATTTCTTTTGGGATGGATTTTCTCAATCCTTAGGGAAGAGATGGAGTTTTCAGGTACAATATCTCTTACATCTTTTGTTAGCAAGGTGCATCTCGGCAGGGCCCAGGGACTCCAATTTGCCTAATGGACTAGTGGTTTCTGCAGCGAAATCCACTTGCCTATCTTTCCAGTCAACTAAGTAGCTTATTAGAAACACAGTCTGGCCTGAAATTCCACATGATCATTTTTTTGTCTTTTGAGAATAATGCCCTGGTCCATAGTAGGCTCTCGAAAAATGCTTGACTGAATAAATTCCAAGGTTTTAACCCTCATTCTTTCTCTAACAATGTAATCTTGAGTAGGACTCTTAATATTTCTGAGTAAGAGTTTCTTCATATATAACAGGATAGATTTTATAAGGTGATTTTAGGTCCCTTAAGACTCCTAAGTTTGATGCTTCTCTGGGCTCAACATTTTCCTAGGTAGTGAAATGCAGATTATGAGAACGCCCCAAAGTCTAGGAAGCCTAACATTAGGAAGGCAAGGAGCACACGTAAATAGCCAGGAAGACAAAAGTGCCTCATGTAGTCCAGGATGCCTGGTATTGTTTGCAGTAGAGACAGGTTATTGTGATTGTGGGAAGAGCTCCTATAAAAGGAGAATCTGAGGTGGGCATGAATATAGAAAGCAGGCTACTGAAAGGAAGACATTTCCAGGACAGGCATTAAGGGGGAAAAGCTATTAAAACAGCATCTGCAAACCAGGAGAGAAGGTGGTGTGTACTGAGAAAACTGGGAACTTGTGCAGTTGCAACATTTAACACTTTACTGATGTGGAACTCCTGGGCTGCAGACGGGCTCTGCTTTTCTGCCCGTTTCCTCCCTCCTCTCTCTCCTCTTTTCTTCCCATTATTTCAGTATGCGCAGGGTGGAAGAATCCTTCAGATTATTTTTGTTTAGCAAATATCTTTGAGTACCAAAAGGATGCATGACCATCAGCCCTCCTCTTTTCTTGCCACGACTGTTGAACTCTTAGTTCAGCCCCATCGTTCAGCCCTAGTTTGCCCCTCCGGGCCCTCTGCCCAGGCTGTGCCAAAGTAAGGAGCATATCTAAAGTTTCTGAAGTACAGTCTAGGCACATCATTGCAGTTGCATCCCAACATCTGAGGACACAGGGCAGGCACTTTCCGTTGGCATGAACAGACCTGAAAGCCTGGCTCTGTTGCTAACAGACTCTGGCCACACTGTGGCCTTTCCCCCAGGCACATCAAGAAAGGCTGATCTCACTCAGCTCCCCAAAGTTGCCCCATTGCTCCCCACTACCTGGCCAAGTCCTACATCACCACTTCTTTATTTCCTCCTTTCCCAGCAAAGCTAATGACTCCTTGTCCTGGCCGCTCTCTACGTTGCTTGCTTAGTGATATTCTATTTATCAGCCTCGGACATTATTTGGCTGCAACAACTAGAAGGTAATTCCAAAAGAGGAAAGTTGTACCTTCCATTTTTTAATTTCAAGTATCCAGCATAGTCTTTGCACATAGCAGACAAGCAGTGAATATTGAATCCAATCCTCCACATTGACTTGCAGAGTTTAAGAGAGAGCACACATTGTTTCTCCTGTAAATTGAATTTTTCTGTCTTTTAACAGTGATTTATCATTCGAGTTGGTTGCTTCTTTATCCCACTTGAGTCTCATCTCGAACATATTTCTTCCTCTTGTCTATCAGCTAGTGTCTGTCTGGCCCCGTTATTAATTTTGAAAATAAATGTGCTAATGTATTCAACATACGATGCCTTTGAACAATTTT
Organism: Neotragus moschatus; assembly: GCA_006410615.1. Taxonomy (NCBI): domain Eukaryota; kingdom Metazoa; phylum Chordata; class Mammalia; order Artiodactyla; family Bovidae; genus Neotragus; species Neotragus moschatus. The sequence continues at coordinate 215,569 of SJYA01002670.1, forward strand.
CTGTAATTGGTACCATTACCATCTGCCACCTTGTGGTGGTGGATTCCGGAAAATGTGTGTTACCATCTGTGGGAGTGTCTTCACACATTAAAGCCACTCTGTCCTCCTTCAGAACGTGCTTGCCACAAGCACAGGGCAACATCAGGCCTCTCATGGCAACACCTGATGAGAAACACATCCTTCCATGTGTGGAACCTTGTGTTTCCCATGCGTGTATAAATGGTTAGAACATGTCTTTCCCAGTATCTTTGATTGTTTAGTACAGATAAATCTATTTTCCACAGGAGAGCTGAAGATCTTTTACACCCCAACAGGCTTCAAATGTGAGTGGAGACTGAAAGCACTTTGCATCCATGATTTAGTCCAAGTTCGTGACCATTTGATGCACTTTGGTAATGGTCTTTGACATCAGTAAAGTGCGTATGTTGCCTCTTTACTACTTTTTATTTTAAAGTATTTTGTTTCCCTTTTTATTCATTCAGTTGGCATAGGACTCCCGTGCTGCAGACAGGTTCTTCTCCTTTTGTGCCTCTTTCCGTCCTCCTCCTCTCTCTTTTCTCTTCCCTTTATTGCAATATGTGAAGGGTGGAAGAATCCTTCAGATTATTTTTATTCAGCAAATATCTTTGAGCACCTAGTGGATAGGTGAACACAAGCCCTAATCTTTTCTTGCCTCGACTATTAAAATACCTTCTCCACTCGTACCCACTGTCCATCCCCAGTTTGCCCCTCCAGTCCCTCTACCCAGCCTGTACTAAAGTAATGTATGGATGTGAGAGCTGGACCATAAAGAACGCTGAGCGCTGGAGAGTTGATACTTTCAAACTGTTGTGCTGGAGAAGTCCCTTGGACAGCAAGGAGATCAAACCAGTCAACCCTCAAGGAAATCAACCCTGAACATTCAATGAAAGGACTGATGCTGAAGCTGAAGCTCTAATACTTTGGCCATCTGATGCAAAGAGCCAACTCATTGTAAAAGACCCTGATGCTGGGAAGGATTGAGGGAAGAAGGAGAAGGGGATGACAGAGAATGAGATGGCTGGATGGCATCACTGACTCGGCTGGCATGAGTTTGAGCAAATTCTGCGAGTAGTGAAGGAGAGAGAAGCCTGGCGTGCTGCAGTCCATGGATCACAAAGAGTCAGACATGACTGAGTGACTGAACAACAACAAATATATATTTTATAGCTTACTTTTCACAATTAACATCATATTTGTGAATGCAGATTAATATGATTTTCTTTAAAACTATCAAATAATATTCCACGGTATGTCTGACAGAGGCATCTGGCTGAGAGTACTGAAAACAAAACTCCTCTAACTGGATTCAATTATATAGACACATTCAATTTCATTTACAAGAATACTGAAGGTTGCTGTCTTTAGAGCTGATTCAAAGGCTCTGCAGCATCACCCTGGGACCCAGGGACTCTTCCTCTTCTTACTCATCCTTACACATCAGCTCTTTCCCTCATGCTTTGTGACTGCTTCAGTCTTGGCATCTGCCCACGCTGCATTTAAGAGCGAGAGCAAAGGGCCAGGACAAAGTAGTTTCTCCTTCTATCAGGAAGCCGGGACCCTTACATCTTATTTACCAGAACTGGGTCAGTTCTACACCAACTGCAAAGGATGTGGGAACAGGAATGTCGAGCAAATGGGAGCCACGTGGTTATCACTGGGTTAGCTCTACAACGATAGATCATTGAGTCTAGATCACTGCAAATACAGCAGTTCTGGTTGTAAGGAAGAAGAAAGTGCTGACTGGCGGATTGGGCAGCTTGGACAGTCTGTCGTAAACTGTGGTTATTTAATTTTCCAGGTTCATTAACGGATGATATCTAATCTTTGCTATCAAAAATGGTGCAAGAGTGGAAACTACTGTACCTGCTTCCCTGTTTGTTTCAGGGTTTATGTCTCTTATGGAAATACAGTGAAGGGGAAATTGATGCAATAGCGTATGATATCTTTTAACTTGATTTTACCTGCCAGTGTTTCTTAAATGGCTGTAAGAGTTTATTTTCCTTCCTTCCTTTCCTTCCATATCACAATGTCTGTTTCACATATCAGACCGGACTTCCTAGGGGATTGTTCAAGCCTCCGTGTTTGTTCACAGGGGCTCCCAGTAGTGGAGCAGGTGCCAAGCCCCACTTCAGTGTGTGTATTTTGTCATTTACCCGATGTGTAGGACTCACACACTAGTTCTAAATGTCTTTTGGAGGCAATTACTCTGTGTGTAGCTATAGATTTGGTGTGTCCAAGGGAGGAGATGGATTCAAGCCGCCTCTGTCACGTCCTGATCAGAGCTCAAGGATTTTCAAGGTCACGGAGGCTGAGTACTATCATGTCACACTTGGATATTCTTCCCCATCTTGGAAAGACTGAAGCCGCTTCTTCAGTTGTTGTTATTGTGTGTGTGTGTTTACATACAAAATTTACTTCTCTAATTCACCAGGATATTTTTAATGGTAAAATATAATCTTATTTTTACTTTTTTCACAAAATAGGCACTTGTTTCTACACCATTCAATGTTAAATTATTTTCATTAAATTTTTAAATGGTATCTTTGTCATAATCTTAATATTTGTGTACACATCTGCTTCTTCAAACTCTTGTCTGAGCCTATAACCTGTTTTCCTACTTTTGTGACTATGTCATATAGTTTTAAAAATTAATCACCCTTTAAATTAAGTTGGTGCAAAACTAATTTCAATTTTGCATTGTTGAATTTTGCCATTTGGCGTCGGAATACATTCTTAAATAATTGTGGTTATGTTGTACATCATTTTAATGCAAATTTCTCACTTTATGATTTTGCTAATGACTTATTGCTTGCTGTTTATTCTATATTTATGTTTAGACTATAGAAATGATGTTAGACAAAAAGCAACTTAGAGCACATTTTTTGTTTGAGTTCAAAATGGGCTGTAAAGCAGTGGAGACAACATACAACATCAATAATGCGTTCGGTCCAGAAACTGCTGATGAACACAGAGGTGCAAAAGGCAGAAGTTTGGGGAAGGAGAAGAGAACCTTCAGAATGAGGAGAATAGCGGCCAACTGACCGATTGAGAGCGGTCATTAAAGATGATCCTCTTACAGTTACAGGAGAAGTTGCCAAAGCACTCAGCCCCAAACATTCTACAGTCACTCAGCGTTTGAAGCAAATTGAGAAGGTGAAAAAGCTCAGTAAGTGGGTGTCTCATGAGCTGACCAAAAATCCAAAAAACATTGTCGTTTTGAAATGTCATCTTCTCTTATTGTATGCAACAGCAATGAAAACCTTGCCGTGAAGTGTAGCCATGGCAAAGGTGTGTTGATTGTAATGGCTCCTATTTTGTTTAATAAAGATGTGTTTGAGCAGCCTTATAACAATTTAAAATTCGCAGTCTGAAACCGCAGTTACTTTTGCACCAATCTTATATCATGTTCTATTTAGTAGAAACAATTTCCTCTCATTATTTCTTTTAAATGCTGCTCAAACATTCTTGCATCTTTTCCCTTCTACCTGAATATTTTAATTACTTTGTCAAGATCTATTGAAAATAAAACATTTTAATGTGTTGCCATTATGTCTTCCATTTTCTTCTCAGCGTTTTGCGGCTTTTTAAAACATCTTTGCTTCTTTGTATTTGTTTTTGGCTGTACCAGGCCTTCACTGCTGCTGTGACCTTTCTCCAGTTGCAGTGAGCAGCAGCTACTCTCTAGCTGCAGAACCTGGGCTTCTCATCGTGGCGGCTTCTTTTCTTCCCTTCTCTTGTTGCAGAGCGTGGGCTCTCGGTTTGCAGGCATCAGTAGCTGTACAGACTTAGTTGCTTCGCAGCAGGTGAATCTTCTGGGGCCATGGATCCATCTCCCATTCCCCACACTGGCAAGCAGATTCCCAGCCACAGGACCACCAGAGAAGTCCAAAATAAAGCATTTTAGTTTGCCTTTTTAAGGTATTACACACTTCCCGATGGATTTATTCCCTGAGATTTTCTGCTTTTTCTTATTATAAAAGATTGTGTTTCTCAAGAAGTTTTCTAATTGAATATGGTAAGTACATGGGGACTCCCCAGGTGGCACATAGGTAAAGAATCCACCCACTATTGCAGGAGACACAAGAGAGGCAGGTTCAGTCTCTGGTTAGGGAAGATTCCCCTGGAGCAGGAAATGGAGGAGCCTGGTAGGCTACAGTTCATGGGGTCCCCAAAGTCCAACACGACTGAGCAATTGAGCATGCATGGTGAGTATATGTGAAAACTAGTAATTTATGTAACTCGAGTCTGAATCCATTCATCTTGCTGAAATCTATTCATGCGTTTATAATTTTAAAGTTAATTCTATGGGCATGGATATGTTATCCTGACATAGAGGTTGATCTGTTTTATAACTTTTTTCTTGTCTTATTGGAATTTCTGGCATATCCAATTCAGTGATGAATAAGTAGCGGAATTCTTATCTAGGTCTAGAATAAAATGGGACCACTTGTATTATTTAGCCATAATATTGTTGTTGTTCAGTCTTTAAGTCATGTCTGACACTTCGCAACCCATGGACTGCAGCATGCCAGGTTCCTCTATCTTCCACTACCTCCTGGAGTTTGCTCAAATTCATATCCATTGAGTCAGTGATGCTGTCTAACATCTGATCCTCTGCCACCCCTTTGTCCTTCTGCCTTCAGTCTTTCCCAGCATGAAGGTCTTTTACAATGAGTCAACTCTTTGCCTAAGGTGGCCAAAGTACTGGAGCTTCAATTTCAGCAACGGTCCTTTTAATGAATATTCAGGGTTGGTTTCCTTTAGGATTGACTAGTTTGATTTCCTTGGTGTCCAAGGGCTTCTTGAGAGTCTTCTCCAGGACCACAAATTGAAAGCAGCCATCTTTGGCACTCAGCCTTCTTTATGGTCCAACTCTCACATCTGTACATGACTCCTGGAAAAATCATAGCTTTGACTATGTGGACCTTTGCCGGCAAAGTAATGTCTCTGCTTTTTAATACAGTATCTAGGTTTGTCATAGCTTGTCTTCCAAGGAGCAAGCATCTTTTAATTTCATGCCTGCAGTCTCTGTCTGCAGTGACTCGGGAGTCACTGCTTCTTATTTTTCCCCTTGTGTTTGCAATGAAGTGATGTGACAAGATGCCCTGATCATAGATTTTTGAAAGTTGAGTTCTAAGCCAGCTTTTTCACTCTCTTTCGCCCTCATCAAGAGACTCCTTAGTTCCTCTTCACTTTCTGCCATTAGAGTGGTAGCATGCGCATATCTGAGGTTGATATTTCTCCTGGCAGTCTTGATTTCAGCCTTTGAGTCATCCAGATTCATCTTTAGTGTCCTGGTAGATGTCTTTGATTAGATAAGATATGTTTCCTACCTATATCAATTTGCTGAGAGTGTCTCATCAGTAAGGGTATTACATATTCTTCAGCTATTGATATATCGCCAGTAATAAACAAAGACTAACATGTATTGAGTTCTTTATGCCAGAGACTATTCTAAGTAATTTACATGTAATCTCTCATTTATTTCTCAATTGTCTCACCCATGAATAAACTAGGACACAAAATTGTCATATGACTTGCTCACATTTACATAGTTGGTTAGTGCTGCTGCTGCTGCTGCTGCTAAGTCACTTCAGTCGTGTCTGACTCTGTGCAACCCCATGGACTATAGCTCACCAGGCTCCGCCATCCCTGGGATTCTCCAGGCAAGAACACTGGAGTGGGTTGCCATTTCCGTCTCCAAGTTGGTTAGTAACAGTGGGTAGATTATATTAGTTAGATTTCAGTTATTCTGAAACCCCTAATTTACCTTGAAGTGCTCTTCTTTTAGAATACAGCTGGACTAAATTGTTAATATTTCATTTAGTAGTTTTGAATTTATGTTCATAAATGAATTGAATTTCAGTTGCCTATGCAACCAATCTATATAATCGGTTGTGTAGTTTTCTTTCTTCTCTCTTTTATAAGATTATGTATATGTGGATATAATGATATGTATGTGAAATAGATACTATGATCATTCAAGTGTTGATGAAACCAGTATCTAAATCTATGTGGGTCTATTGACCTTGAAAGGTAGAGTTTTGCTTCTTTTTATGGTTCTTTGCAAGCCAATAATAGTATACATAGTATATAATACATAGTTCTCATGTAATATTGTTTGTTTAATATACTGCCTTAAAATTTAAAATAATGCTTCTTTTCCTCCTTTCTTTCTTTATAAAAAGTTTTATTTAAATAATCCTCTACAAGTTGTTTGCTTCTTTCCCCCTTTAAACTTGGCTTCGTTATGTCTTTTTTCTTTTTTCCTCAAGTTGATGTCTTTCATCCTTATTTCTTCTTCAGGAAATCATAATTTAACGTTTTCTTTGGCCTCTCTTTTTATGAACTTTTAAGAAAACTGACTTTCAACTTTAATAAATTTCACTTTTTATTGAGTATATGTGTCACAACTTTCTCTCATTAATTCCTTTCTTCTATTTTATTTAGTTTGTTTCCTTGATTTTCAGGGACAGAGAAGAGATCTTTATGCATGAACTTCCATTTTCTTTCCACTGTGACATTTGAGAATAACTTATAAGCCCTCTTCTTTTTGGTGATCTAAGACAAAGTCCATTTTAGTCAATAAAATATATGTCTTATGAAAAAATGTATATTCTATTTTTGGAGCATAAATTATTGTACATGCCTTTGTTAGTCTAGCCTCTTTATTATATTTAAGTAGTCGATAGCACTCCCATTTTTTGGATTTTTGGCTTATTTGATCTGTCGATTTCTTAGGTAGCAAGTGAAACTTTTCTGGTCTAGCTGTGCATTTGCCCACTTTCCTTTACATCTCACTTCTTTTTGCTCTTAAAATACATGTCAGTATATACTTAAAGTTTTTAAGGTTCCATCTGTTAGATAGGTTATACCTTGATCTATAGGAAATATCTATCCAGTTTTCCCCATTTTGCTGACTTTAGCCTTGAATTCCTTACAGTATTGCTTCTCTGGGGATGTATTTTGTTTGTTTTTAAGTTTCAAGCATCATGGTAACTTCTGGATTTTATATATATATATATATATATATATATATATATATATAGTGATTTTTCCAAAATCACTGCAGATAGTGATTGTAGCCATGGAATTAAAAGATGCTTACTCCTTGGAAGGAAAGTTATGAGCAACCTAGACAGCATATTAAAAAGGAGAGACGTTACTTTGACAACAAAGATTTGTCTAGTCAAGGCTATGATTTNGGGCTCCAAAATCCCTGCAGATGGTGATTGTAGCCATGGAATTAAAAGATGCTTACTCCTTGGAAGGAAAGTTATGAGCAACCTAGACAGCATATTAAAAAGGAGAGACGTTACTTTGACAACAAAGATTTGTCTAGTCAAGGCTATGATTTTTCCAGTGGTCATGTATGGATGTGAGATTTGGACTATAAAGAAAGCTGAGTGCTGAAGAATTGATGCTTTTGAACTGTGGTATTGGAGAAGACTCTTTAGAGTCCCTTGGACTGCAAGGAGATCCAACCAGTTCATCCTAGAGGAGATCAGTCCTGGGTGTTCATTGGAAGGACTGATGTTGAAGCTGAACCTCTAATACTCTGGCCACCTGATGCAAAGAGCTGACTCATTTGAAAAGACCCTGATGCTGGGAAAGATTGAGGGCAGGAGGAGAAGGGAATGACAGAGGATGAGATGGCTGGATGACATCACCGACTCCATGGACATGAGTTTGAGTAAACTCCGGGAGATGGTGATGGATGAGGAGGCCTGGCATGCTGTGAGTCATGGGATTGCAAAGAGTCAAACATGACTGAGCGACTGAACTGAACTGAAGTGAATTGAAGGGTCCTTTTTATTTATATGTGGTTTGTGCATATAAATAAAATTTAACATCTTTAAACAGTATTTGATGGATTTGTATTGTTGTGTAATGTCCTGAAAGTCCATGCATATTTAGCATATATCAGAATGTCCTTCCTTTCGAAAGCTGAGTAATATTCTGTTTATGTTTAAACCATATTTTGCATATTCATTGATCTGTCTGTAGACACTTGGGTTGCTTCTATGTTTTGCTATTGTGAATAATGCTGCTGTAAACATGGATGTGAAGATATTTCTTTGACATCCTGCTTTCAGTTATTTTGAGTATGTACTCTCAAGTGAAATTGCTGGATCATATGGAAATTCTATTTTTAATTTTTTTAAGAACCCACCTATTGTTTTCCATAGCAATTGTACCATTTTAGACTTCTACCAATAGTACACAAGAGTTTCAATTTCTTCACAACCTTAGCAGCACTTGCTACTTTCTGGTTTTGTTTGTTTGTTTGTTTGGGTTTTTTGATAGTAACCATCCTAGTGGGTGTGAAGTAGTAGCTTCGTATGGTTCTGATTTGCATTTTGGTTGGAGGTTCAGTTCGGTTCTGAAGATTTCCTGTGCTCCTTCAGCAATTCTGCACTATTCTCTGGCATCTTCTGTACAGACCTGAGAGTCTTGTTCCTAGGAGGGGTGTACTCTACCTATTTCCAAAGAGAGGAGAAAGGAGGGATGCCAAAAGGCGTGCTGGGACAATCGCCAGCTCCTGGAAAGGGGCCCTTCTTTTTCTGAGTGCCATCACACACTACTCTGCCTTGCCTTTTTTGAAGGAAGCATCCACTCTCTTCAAATGCAGTTTTCTTCATCTATTCAATAAATATTCAGTAAGACCCCACCATGTTGTAGACATTGTTTAGGATGTGAGGATACCATAGTGAAGAAAGCTTAAAAGGTCTGTGCCTTCATGACTCCACATTCTAGTGAAGGGAGAGAGATAATATATAAAAAAGTCAATGGATATTTCACCAGGTGGAGATAGGTGCTCTGGAGAAAACTTTTAAAGGTTGTATTCATTCTCTGTGGCTGTGTAAGAAATTGTCACTAACCTAGCATCTTGAAATAAGACAAATGTATCACCTTTCCTTTGGTCAGGAGTCTAGCATGGCAAATCAAGGTGTCTGCTCTGGAATCGGAGGGGTGGGAGCCTCTTCTAAGCTCACTCAGGTTGTTGGCTAACTAAATTCAGTTCATTTTATGTATAGGACTAAGATCAGTGTTTCTTCACTGATGCCTACCAAGGGTGGTCATCAGCTCATACAAACCACTCACCATTTCCTGCCATGTAGGAACCTGTACAACCTGGTACATATACAACCTGGCAGTTGCTTCTTTAAGATCAGCAGGAGAAAATTCCCTTGCAGTCCAATGGTTAGAACTCTGAGCTCCCAATGCAGGAGGACAGAGGTTCGATCCCTGCTCAGGGTACTAAGGTCTCACACGCTGCATGGTGAAAAAAAATAGTCAGCGGGAGAAGCTCTGTGCTGCTGTGAAGCTTTTTCTTTCTCTGTCTTTGACGTGTTAGACTCAGATTTAAAGGACTCACATGGAGAGGTCAGGTCCACCCAGATAATCCTCTTTCAGTTACAATCCTCTGTGCTATAGAACAGCCTAATCTAGGAAGTGAGATCCATCATTTTCACAGCTCTGGGAGGCACACAGGCACATACACCAAGAGGTGGGGATCGTGAAGACCATCTTAGCATAATGCTCACCACACAGAATAAGGCAGTGGAGAGCACTGTGTCATTTTATACAGGCTGGCAAGTGACATTTGAATACAACTGTAAGATTTCTGAAGGAAGAGCTTTTTCTAGGATAATGGGACAGCCAGCGCCAACCCTCTGAAGCAAGAACATACTGAGGATACTTTAGAAACAGCGGGGAGGCCAGTATGGCTGGAGCAGAGTGGCTAAGAGGGAGAGCTGGGGGAGAGGAAGTCAGCCCGGGAGGTCGAGATCAAGGAGGGCCTTGGAGGGCATCGAAAGAACTGTGGCTATTACTCCACACTGTTGTTTGTTTCCTTGTGTAAACCATAACTAAATGTATGTCTTTGAAAAAACAATTTGAAGTTGAGATACATTTAGAAAACATTTGTGAACCCTAAACCTGAGTACGAGTGGATGAAGAGAAAGGACAAAGATTCATAGTCTTTGGTGAAAGCAGTTACATATGTTGGTGCGGAGCGAGGAAGTTTACAAGCTCAGTGTTTTACAACAATTAACCAAAATTGTACATTTTCCTGTACTGAAGCTTCTAGAGGGAATAAAAATGTCAGGGCACATACACACACATACACCCATAATATTCACAATACTTAATGACATTTTCAATTAGACTAAATATATGCCACTTTTACCCACTCCAGTACTTTTGCCTGGAAAGTCCCATGGACGGAGGGGCCTTGTGGGCCACAGTCCATGGGGTCCTGAAGAGTCAGACACAACTGAGAGACTTCACTTTCACTTTTCACTTTCATGCATTGGAGAAGGAAATGGCAACTCACTCCAGTGTTCTTGCCTGGAGAATCCCAGGGATGGGGGAGCCTGGTGGGCTGCCGTCTATGGGGTCACACAGGGTCGGACACGACTGAAATGACTTAGCAGTAGCAGTAGCAATTTTGATTTATGCAGACAAAATTCATGCCTTGCTTAATTTTAACCATGATTTACTGAAGATTATTTTGATTTTTTTTTCATTTATGGATTTGATCCTACAAAGTTGGGGCTTACAATATGACAGGAGATGTGAGATCAGCTTCTTTAATTGAGCGACATATAGTCCCTTTTATGATGGAAATATCTTCAGTACCTGCTTGTCTTGTGTACCTGCTTAGCCATCCCAGAGAAGAATACAAAATAAAAATCTTCAAAATAAAATTAGCAAATCAAAGTTCCTACCTGAAAGTGTTGCTGATGTATAACCTGCCGATCATTTTGCAGTCCTGGCAGTTCTCAGACTATGGAGATACAGATAGTTCCCATTTATCTTTCCTACTCACACAGCAACTTTCAAAGTGATGTGCTGAATTTTGAGGCATTTCTCAGACACTTACCTGGATGTTTCAGGGCTGCTCTAAGATCTGACCACTTCTCCTTCTCTTCGAGTCTCTTGTCTGCCAGATCCCCTTCTTGCTGACAGAGTCACCATCTGCTGCAGGTGCAGCAAACTGGAGCTTTGCTGAAACTCTTCTGTCAGTTTTATTCCAGCTTCCCAGTGTTTGCTAGTTTACTTTTGAAGCAATCTCCCCCTGGAAAGCTCCTCCTGTAAGCTCCAGCCTCCCCTTATGTTAATATCTGCCAACAAGGACCTACTGTATAACACAGGGAACTGTACTGAATATCTTACTATAACCTGTAATGGGAGAGAAGGTAATATACATGTAGGTGTATATATATGTATGTATATGCATGTGTATGTGTAAACACACATATAAACTGAACAGTGCTTCTTTGCAAGTGTACTTCTTTTTCTTATATTCTTGTCTTCCAAGAGCCTAGTCACTTCTTTCTTATTCTCTGGAGACTATGCGGATTCCTAAGCAAGCTCTCACTATATTACACCTGAAGGGACAGAAGAGATGAAGGAAACTGTCCTTATGCATAACTCTGGGTTTGTTCTGCAGTTACTCAGTTGTGTCTGACTCCTTATTGACCCAGGGACTGCAGCATGCCAGACTTCCCTGAGTTCACTCAAACTCATGTCCGTTGAGTTGATGATGCCATCAGATGTGTATAAGAGACAGGAGTACGAGTGGATGAAGAGAAAGGACAAAGATTCATAGTCTTTGGTGAAAGCAGTTACATATGTTGGTGCGGAGCGAGGAAGTTTACAAGCTCAGTGTTTTACAACAATTAACCAAAATTGTACATTTTCCTGTACTGAAGCTTCTAGAGGGAATAAAAATGTCAGGGCACATACACACACATACACCCATAATATTCACAATACTTAATGACATTTTCAATTAGACTAAATATATGCCACTTTTACCCACTCCAGTACTTTTGCCTGGAAAGTCCCATGGACGGAGGGGCCTTGTGGGCCACAGTCCATGGGGTCCTGAAGAGTCAGACACAACTGAGAGACTTCACTTTCACTTTTCACTTTCATGCATTGGAGAAGGAAATGGCAACTCACTCCAGTGTTCTTGCCTGGAGAATCCCAGGGATGGGGGAGCCTGGTGGGCTGCCGTCTATGGGGTCACACAGGGTCGGACACGACTGAAATGACTTAGCAGTAGCAGTAGCAATTTTGATTTATGCAGACAAAATTCATGCCTTGCTTAATTTTAACCATGATTTACTGAAGATTATTTTGATTTTTTTTTCATTTATGGATTTGATCCTACAAAGTTGGGGCTTACAATATGACAGGAGATGTGAGATCAGCTTCTTTAATTGAGCGACATATAGTCCCTTTTATGATGGAAATATCTTCAGTACCTGCTTGTCTTGTGTACCTGCTTAGCCATCCCAGAGAAGAATACAAAATAAAAATCTTCAAAATAAAATTAGCAAATCAAAGTTCCTACCTGAAAGTGTTGCTGATGTATAACCTGCCGATCATTTTGCAGTCCTGGCAGTTCTCAGACTATGGAGATACAGATAGTTCCCATTTATCTTTCCTACTCACACAGCAACTTTCAAAGTGATGTGCTGAATTTTGAGGCATTTCTCAGACACTTACCTGGATGTTTCAGGGCTGCTCTAAGATCTGACCACTTCTCCTTCTCTTCGAGTCTCTTGTCTGCCAGATCCCCTTCTTGCTGACAGAGTCACCATCTGCTGCAGGTGCAGCAAACTGGAGCTTTGCTGAAACTCTTCTGTCAGTTTTATTCCAGCTTCCCAGTGTTTGCTAGTTTACTTTTGAAGCAATCTCCCCCTGGAAAGCTCCTCCTGTAAGCTCCAGCCTCCCCTTATGTTAATATCTGCCAACAAGGACCTACTGTATAACACAGGGAACTGTACTGAATATCTTACTATAACCTGTAATGGGAGAGAAGGTAATATACATGTAGGTGTATATATATGTATGTATATGCATGTGTATGTGTAAACACACATATAAACTGAACAGTGCTTCTTTGCAAGTGTACTTCTTTTTCTTATATTCTTGTCTTCCAAGAGCCTAGTCACTTCTTTCTTATTCTCTGGAGACTATGCGGATTCCTAAGCAAGCTCTCACTATATTACACCTGAAGGGACAGAAGAGATGAAGGAAACTGTCCTTATGCATAACTCTGGGTTTGTTCTGCAGTTACTCAGTTGTGTCTGACTCCTTATTGACCCAGGGACTGCAGCATGCCAGACTTCCCTGAGTTCACTCAAACTCATGTCCGTTGAGTTGATGATGCCATCCAACCATCTCACCTTCTCTCGCCCACTTCTCCTCCTGCCTGCAATCTTTCCCAGCATTAGAGTCTTTTCTAACAAGTCGGCTCTTCACATCAGATGGCCAAAGGATTGGAGCTTCAACATTAGTCCTTCCAGTGAATATTCAGGGTTGATTTCCTTAAGGATTGATTGGATTGACCTCCTTGCTGTCCAAGGGACTCTCAAGAGTCTTCTCCAGCACCACAGTTCGAAAGTATTAATTCTTAGATGCTCAGCCTTCAACTCTGCATGAATCACACCTAATTAGCCGTCACAATAGTAAAATTGTATCAGTTCAGTTCAGTCGCTCAGTCTTCTGACTCTTTGCAACTCCATATATACATATATAGTATACTGTGTATCTACACATGCCGGTGAATTTACAGGCATATACCTAAACCTTAAACTCCATTTCTCATATTTGTAAGCATTATCTCTAGTGTGATTGGATTTATGGCAGTACTAAAGAAAGAAAACAAGAAACTCGATTTTTTTTTCCTTTGTTGAGGACTAAGATACAGTTGTGAAACACTTCTAAAAATTTTAATTATACTTACAGAGTGAGATGCCTTTAAAGGTGAATTTACTAGTTCATATTAACTAACCAACTTTCTCCTCTATCCCTATATTAGTCTGCTCAGGCTACCATAACAAGACATCTTGGCCTGGGTGGCTTAAACAACAGGAATTTACTTCCCACAGTCCTGGAGGCTGAGAAGTCCAAGATCAGGAGGCAGGCAAATTCTGTTCCCTGATGAAGATCCTCTTCCTGGCTTGCAGACAGCTGCCTTTTTATGGTATCCTCACTTGGTACAGATAAAAAGAAGAAGTAATCTCTCTGGCATCTCATATTGTGAAGATAACTCATATCGTCATGGGGAACACACCCTCCTGACCTCCTCTGCATCTGATTTTCTCTCAAAGGCCCCATCTCTAAATACAGTGGTTAGTGGGGACTGGGGCTTCAACATATAAATTTGGGATGGAAACAATTCAATCCAGAGCAGTCCCATAGTTGAAAATTGACTTTTCCCTAAAAATGACCCCCAGGTTCTCAGCCTTCTGATTCTTTTTCATCTCTATCATGTTCATTTATTTATTGACTTAGTTTCTCAGGAATATGATCTTATAAAATACTCTCAAATATTTTGCTTTCGTACCAGGGTCACAAATATACCACTCTAGCCTACAATTCCCCAACTTTATGTTTAGACCTATTCATTTTGTTTCAGTAGGATAGATGTATGGAGCAAAATGGGCTTCCCTGGTGGCTCAATGGTAAAGAATCCACCCACAACGCAAGAGACCTGGATTCGATCCCTGGGTCAGGAAAATCCCCTGGAGAAGGAAATGGCAACCCACTCCAGTGTTCTTGTCTGGGGAGTCCCATGAACAGAAGATCCTGGTGCACTACAGTCCACGGGGACACAAAAGAGCCAGACATGACTGAGTGAGTGACTCAGTCACCACCAAATCATGATATATTAATTTTTCCACAAAAACACTGTTTTCTTTTCCTCTGTCAAGCTCATCAATACCACTGTTTTTACAGATACATCATCTTGGTGATTGTTTCCTCCCTGTGAATTTCGAAATCGTTTGCTTTGTATAACTACTAAAAAAATATGTTATATAACAGGGACAGACAACAAAGTCTTACTGTATAGCACAAGGAAATGTACTCACTATCATGTGATAAACCACGAAGGAAAAGGATGTGAGAGAGAGTACATATGTATTCCTGAATCACTTTGCTGTATAGCAGAGATTAACACAACATTGTAAATCAACTACACTGCAATGAAATTTAAAAAATATATTAGTTGCTTCAAAGCCCTTTCTTTCAGTGCCGTCTGTTTCACACCATTATGCTAGTTGTTAGGGAAAGTGCAGAAGTAATGAAAACAATTGACTAAGGTTCAGCAAATTAGAGCAAGCCACATCCTGTCCACTGCCTGGCTTTGCAAATAAAGTTTTATTGGCACATACCTCTGCCCATTCTTTTCCAGATTGCCTGTGGCTGCTTTTAGCCTACAGTGGCAGAGTCATATGATGATTGCTACCAAGACTGTATGGCCCCAAAGACTATAATATTTACTATCTGGCCCGTAACAGGAAACAAAACAAAAAAAAATTTTTCCCTGCTCCCGACCTAAAAGATGATGGGATATGTGTTTTGCGTGTGTGTCTGTCTGTATTAGGGTAAGATATAAATGTTTAAATGAACATATATTCTAATTCTTTTGAGACATACATGCCACCAACCGCCCCCCCCCCCAAAAAAAACAGCTTTTAGTTCCAAAATGATGTGATGATAAAGATGTAAGAACAATTAATATTTGCTGCTAGGCTACACATTGAGTAACGTTTCATAGAGCAGCTCACATTTCAGTGGAAAATTTGAAAATTAGTGTAAGTTTAATGACAAGCGGTTAGCAGAGGCAGTTTGTGTGCCAATAAATATTTACTGAATATCTACTGATATGGCTTGCTAGGTGGCACAGGGGGAAAGAATCCACCTGCCAATGTAGGAGGCATAAGAGATACAGGTTCGATCTCTGGGTTGGGAATATCCTCTGGCAGATGGCAACCTGCCCGAGGATATTCCCAACCCAGAGATTCTTGCCTGGAAAGTTTTGACGGAGAGAGGAGCCTGGCAGGCTACAGTCCATGGGGTCACAAAGAGTTGAATAGGACTGAGTGACTGAGCACACACACATCTACTGATACATTCAAATAGATAAGACTGTAACTAGCTAACAAGTGTGAGCATCAGTCACCTCCTCGTGACTTGTACAAGACCTAGCATAGTGCCTTGCTCACGGTACATAAACAATAAATACCTGATATTTCAATAGCTGATGAAACAGTGTGTAAGAAATGTCTAATGACATTCTACTGCACACCCAGTAAAAGTGCTGAGGCGGTATAAAGTCTGGCGGGATTTCTTGGAAAGTATGCATTGAAGGGTCATTGCCACTGAAGTGCTGTTCCTGGGTGAGGATTACAGCTTTTTACTAAGATTGATTTGTTACTGCAGCCTTCATTCTCTGACACTTAAGCCCAGCTTTTCCATCTGTGATGACTTTCATAGCTGGTAAGAGAGAGTCCACTGTTTTCCTTAGAATGCAAACTACCCATCATCTGTGTCCTTTGAAGTGGAAATTCAATGAGTGGTATTAATATTAGAATGAGCTTGATGCCAATGATAAATGACTCTTGGTACTTTGCCATACTTGGCAGCATGGAAGCAGTAATTTTATAGAATTTTCCACTACTAAACTACTCCTTATGTCTTTGGCTGATGAGAATTCTTTCTGGGTTGTTTTTTTTTTTTTTTTTTTGGATACTGGGTCTAATTGAATTAGCTCATCACCTTAAGCTTATCCTAATAACTTTGATGATAGCTTTAAGATCTATGCCTTTGCAAAGCAGTCCATTTGCATGCTGTTAGTTACTCATGACTTCTGAGTCTCCAGCCCAGGATTTTCTACTGAATGCCAAACCCACAGTTCTCCATATGGTAGACATATAGACATCTCAGCTTCAATTTGCTCAAAATTATTTTTTCTCATTTTTTCATTGAAATATAGTTGGTTTGAAATTTTGTATTGATTTCAGGTGTACGGCATATCAACTCAGTATTTTTATAGCTTGTACTCTATTATAAAGTTATGATAAGATAATGGCAATATTTCCCTGTGCTTTCAGGTATAATAGCACTGTTATCTATTTTATATGTGATTGTTTATGTCTTTTAATCCCAGAAGCAAATTTGCTTCTTCTCCCTTTTCTCTCTACTTTGGTAACCAGCAGTGTTGTTTTTTTTTTTTTTTTTTAAATTTATTTACTTTAATTGGAGGATGATTACAGTAATGTGATGGATTTTTCCATATATCAGTATGAATCAGCCATAGGTATACATGTGTCCCTTCATCCTGAACGACCCCTCCCGCAACCTCCCTCCCCACCCTATCCCTCTAGGTTGTCATGGAACAACTTTTGCCTATATCTGTGAGTCTGTTTCTCTTCTGCATTGACATTTATTTGTATTATTTTTCCAGATTCCCCAAATAAGTGATATAATACAATGTACTTCTATGACTCGTGTCACTAAACATTGTACTCTCTAGGTTCATCTATGATGCTATAATGGCAGTATTTTATACTTTTTTATGGCTGAGTAACCTTTCATTCCTGTGCTGTCACAGCCTGGCACTCTCGGCCGCTGCCCCTGACCTCGGACGTGGGGTAACTCCTCTCGGCCGCACTTAGTGCACAGGGTTGCAGCTGCCCGCTACTGCACAATTGCACTCATTTCATATGCTAGTGAAGTAATGCTCAAAATTCTCCAAGCCAGGCTTCAGCAATACGTGAACTGTGAACTTCCTCATGTTCAAGCTGGTTTTAGAAAAGATAGAGGAACCAGAGATCAAATTGCCAACATCTGCTGGATGATCGAAAAAGCAAAAGAGTTCCAGAAAAACATCTATTTCTGCTTTATTGACTATGCCAAAGCCTTTGACTGTGTGGATCACAATAAACTGTGGAAAATTCTGAAAGAGATGGGAATACCAGACCATCTGACCTGTCTCTTGAGAAATCTGTATGCAGGTAAGGAAGCAACAGTTAGAACTGGACATGGAACAACAGACTGGTTCCAAATAGGAAAAGGAGTACGTCAAGGCTGTATATTGTCACCATGCTTATTTAACTTCTATGCAGAGTACATCATGAGAAACGCTGGACTGGAAGAAACACAAGCTAGAATCAAGATTGCTGGGAGAAATATCAATAACCTCAGACATGCAGATGACACCACCCTTATGGCAGAAATTGAAGAGGAGCTAAAAAGCCTCTTGATGAAAGTGAAAGAGGAAAGTGAAAAAGTTGGCTTAAAGCTCAACATTCAGAAAATGAAGATCATGGCATCCAGTCCCATCACTTCATGGGAAATAGATGGGGAAATAGTGGAAACAGTGTCAGACTNGCAACAGTTAGAACTGGACATGGAACAACAGACTGGTTCCAAATAGGAAAAGGAGTACGTCAAGGCTGTATATTGTCACCATGCTTATTTAACTTCTATGCAGAGTACATCATGAGAAACGCGGGACTGGAAGAAACACAAGCTGGAATCAAGATTGCTGGGAGAAATATCAATAACCTCAGACATGCAGATGACACCACCCTTATGGCAGAAATTGAAGAGGAGCTAAAAAGCCTCTTGATGAAAGTGAAAGAGGAAAGTGAAAAAGTTGGCTTAAAGCTCAACATTCAGAAAATGAAGATCATGGCATCCAGTCCCATCACTTCATGGGAAATAGATGGGGAAATAGTGGAAACAGTGTCAGACTTTTTATTTTGGGGGGCTCCAAAATCACTGCAGATGGTGATTGCAGCCATGAAATTAAAAGACACTTACTCCTTGGAAGAAAAGTTATGACCAATCTAGATAGCATATTCAAAAGCAGAGACATTACTTTGCCGACTAAGGACCATCTAGTCAAGGCTATGGTTTTTCCTGTGGTCATGTATGGATGTGAGAGTTGGACTGTGAAGAAGGCTGAGTGCCGAAGAATCAATGCTTTTGAACTGTGATGTTAGACAAGACTCTTGAGAATCCCTTGGGCTGCAAGCAGATCCAACCAGTCCCATTCTGAAGGAGATCAGCCCTGGGATTTCTTTGGAAGGAATGATGCGAAAGCTGAAACTCCAGTACTTTGGCCACCTCATAAGAAGAGTTGACTCATTGGGAAAGACTGTGATGCTGGGAGGGATTGGGGGCAGGAGGAGAAGGGGCCGACAGAGGATGAGATGGCTGGATGGCATCACTGACTCGATGGGCGTGAGTCTGAGTGAACTCCAGGAGTTGGTGATGGACAGGGAGGCCTGGCGTGCTGCGATTCCTGGGGTCACAAAGAGTCAGACACGACTCAGCGACTAAAATGAACTGAACCTTTCATTGCATACACATGCCACATATTCTTTATCTGTTCATTTGTTAATGGACACTTAGGTTGCTTCCATAGCTTGGCAATTGTAAATGATGCTGCATTGAATGTGGCGTTGCTTGTATATTTTTGAATTAGTGAGAGTTTTTTTGTTGATATACATAGGAGTGAAATTGCTGAGTCATATTGTAATTCTGCTTTTTAGTTTGCTGAGAAACCTTCAGACTTTTTTCACGTTCGTTCAGTCGCTCAGATATGTCGGACTCTTTGCGACTCCGTATACTGCAGAATGCTAGGCCTCCCTGTCCATCACCAACTCCCAGAGTTTACTCAAACTCATGCCCATTGAGTCAGTGATGCCATCTAACAGTATAATCCTCTGTCATCCCCTTCTTCTCCCATCTTCAATCTTTCCCAGCATCAGGGTCTTTTCAAATGAGTCAGCTCTCCTCATTAGGTGGCCAAAGTATTGGAGTTTCAGCTTCAACATCAGTCTTTCCAGTGAACACTCAGGACTGATCTCCTTCAGAATGGACTGGTTGGATCAACTTGCAGCCCAAGGGACTCAAAAGAGTCTTCTCCAACACCACAGCTCAAAAACATCAATTCTTCAGTGCTGAGCTTTGCATATAGTCCAATTCTCACATCCGTACAGGATCACTGGAAAAACCATAGCCTTCACTAGATAAACCGTTTTTGGCAAAGGAATGTCTCCACTTTTTAATGTGCTGTCTAGGTTGGTCATAACTTGCCTGCCAAGGAGTAAGCATCTTTTAATTTCATGGCTGCAGTCACCATCTGAAGTGATTTTGGAGCCCAGAAAAATAAAGTCTGCCACTGTTTCCACTGTTTCCCCATATATTTGCCATGAAGTGATGGGACTGGATGCCGTGATCTTCGTTTTCTGAATGTTGAGCTTTAAGTCAACTTTTTCACTCTCCTCTTTCACTTTCATCAAGGGGCTCTTTAGTTCTTCACTTTTGCCATATGGGTGGTGTTATCTGCATATCTGAGGTTATTGATATTTCTCCCAGCAATCTTGATTCCAGCTTGTGCTTCATCCAGTCCAGCATTTCTCTTGATTGATTTTGCCTATAAGTTAAATAAGCAGGGTGACAATATACAGCCTTGAGGTACTCCTTTCCCAATTTGGAACCAGTCTGTTTTTCCATGTCTAGTTCTAACTGTTGATTCTTGACCTGCATACAGATTTCTCAGCAGGCAGGTCAGGTGATCTGGTATTCCCATCTCTTGAAGAATTTTCCACAGTTTGTTGTGATTCATACTGTCAAAGGCTTTGTCATAGTCAATAAAGCAGAAATAAATATTTTTCTGGAACTCACTAGCTTTTTCGATGATCTAGTGGGTGCTGGCAATTTGATCTCTGATTTCTCTGCCTTTTCTAAATCCAAATTGAACATCTATAAGTTCATGGTTCACATACTGTTGAAGCGTGGTTTGAAGAATTTTGAGCATTACTTTGCTAGCATGTGAAATGAGTGCAATCGTGCAATAGTTTGAGCATTCTTTGGCATTGCCTTTCTTTGGGACTGGAATGAAAACTGACCTTTTCTGGTCCTGTGGCTACTGCTGAGTTTTCCAAATTTGCTGGCATATTGAATGTAGCACTTTCACAGCATCATCTTTTAGGATTTGAAACAGCTTAACTGGAATTCCATCACCTCCACTAGCTTCATTCGTAGTGATGCTTCCTAAGGCCCACTTGACTTCACATTCCAGGATGTCTGGCTCTAGGTAACTGATCAGATCATCATGATTATCTGGGTTTTGAAGACCTTTTTTGTATAGTTATTCTGTGTATTCTTGCCACCTCTTCTTAATATCTTCTGCTTCTGTTAAGTCCATACCATTTCGGTCCTTTAGCGTCTCCACTTTTGCATGAAATGTTCCCTTGGTATCTCTAATTTTCTTGAAGAGATCTCTAGTTTTCCCCATTGTATTGTTTTCCTCTATTTCCTTGCTCTGATCGCTGAGGAAGGCTTTGTTTTCTCCCCTTGCTATTCCTCAGAACTCTGCACTCAAATGAGTATGTCTTTCCTTTTCTCCTTTGCTGTTTGCTTCTCTTATTTTCGCAGCTATTTGTAAGGCCTCCTCAGACAGCCGTTTTGCTTTCTTGCATTTCTTTTTCTTGAGGATGGTCTCGATCCCTGTGTCCTGGACAATGTCATGAACCTCCATCCATAGTTCATCAGGCACTCTGTCTATCAGACTGTGTGTGTGTTAGTCACTGAGTCGTGTCAGACTCTTTGCGACCCCATGGAGTGTAGCCTGCCAGGCTTCTCTGTCCATGGAATTCTCCAGGTAAGAGTACTGGGGTGGATTGCCATTCCCCTCTCCAGGGGACCTTCCCATCCCAGGGATCGAACCCTGGTCTCCTGCCTCATAGGCAGATTCTTTACCATTTTAGCTACAGGGAAGTCTATCCGATCTAGTCTATGAGATCTATCAGGTCTAGTCCCTTAAATCTATTTCTCATTTCCACTATATAATCGTAAGGGATTTGATTTAGGTCATACCTGAATGGTCTAGTGGTTTTCCCCACTTTCAATTTAAGTTTGAATTGGCAATAAGAATTTCATGCTCTGAGCCACAGTCAGCTCCTGGTCTTGTTTTTGCTCACTGTATAGAGTTTCTCCATCTCTGGCAGCAAAGAATATAATCAATCTGATTTTAGTATTGACCATCTGGTGATGTCCTTGCGTAGAGTCTTCCTCTGTGTTGTTGGAAGAGGGTGTTTGTTCTGACCAGTGTGTTCTCTTGGCAAAACTCTATTAGCATTTGCCCTGCTTCATTCCGTATTCCCAGGCCAAATTTGCCTGTTACTCCAGGTGTTTCTTGACTTCCTACTTTTGCATTCCAGACCCCTATAGTGAAAAAGACATCTTTTTTGGCTATTAGTTCTAAAAGGTCTTGTAGGTCTTCATAGGACCATTAAACTTCAGCTTCTTCAGCATTACTGGTCGAGGCATAGACTTGGATTACCGTGGTATTGAATGGTTTGCCTTGGAAGCGAACAGAGATAATTCTGTCGCTTTTAAGATTGCATCCAAATGCTGCCTCAGACTTTCTTGTTGACTATGATGGCTACTCCATTCTTTCTAAGGGATTCTTGCCCACAGTAGTAGATATAATGGTCATCTGAGTTAAATTCACCCATTCCAGTCCATTTTAATTCACCAGTTCCTAAAATGTCAATATTCACTCTTGCCATCTCCTATTTGACCACTTCCAATTTGCCTTGATTCATGGACCTAACATTCCAGGTTCCTATGCAATATTACTCTTTACAGCATCAGGTGTTGCTTCCATCACCAATCACATCTCCAACTGGGTGTTGTTTTTGCTTTGGCTCCGTCTCTTCATTCTTTCTGGAGTTATTTCTCTACTGATCTCCAGTAGCGTATTGGGCACCTACCGACCTGCGGAGTTCATCTTTCTGCGTCTTATCTTTTTGCCTTTCCATACTGTTCATGTGGTTCTCAAGGAAAGGATACTGAAGTGGTTTGCCACTCCCTTCTCCAGTGGACCACATTTTGTTAGAACTTTGCACCATGACCCGCCCGTCTTGGGTCATCTTTCACAGTGGCTGCACCCGTTTGCACGGCCACTAACAGAATAGAAGGCTTCCCTTTTCTCCACACATCTTCACCATCATTTATTGCTTGTGTTCTTTTTTATGCTGACCATTCTGACAGCTGTGAGGGGATACCTCACTGTGGTTTTAATTTGAATTTCTCTGACAGTTAACGATGGAGCATATTTTCATGTGCCCATTGGCCATCTGTGTTTCCTCTTAGGAAAAATACATGTTTAGATCTGCTGCCCAATTTCTAATTGCGTTGCTTTTTTGATATTGAGTTAAAGAAACTGTTTATATATTTGGGGTGTTAACCCCTTGTCAGTCATATCCTTTTAAAATATCTTCTTCAATTCGGTAGGTTGTCTTTTCATTTTTTCCATGGTTTCCTTTGCTGGGCAAAAGCTTTTAGGTTTAATTAGGTCCCATCTGTTTATTTTTGCTTTTATTTATTTATTTATTTATTCATTTTTGTTTAAGAGACAGATCAAAAAAGAATATTGCTAGGGTTTTTGTCAAGGGGTGTTCTGCCTGTGTTTTCCCCTAGGAGTTTTATGGTTTCTGGCCTTACATTTAGATCTTTAGTCCATTTTAGTTTACTTTCATATATGGTGTCACAGTAAACTTCCCACCTGAGCTGTCCAATTGCATATGCTGAGGGCCATTCTTTCAGTGTCTCCATCTTCTCTTTATCTCTGGCATTACTTTCTGTCTTCCAGATTTTATCCTAAAGTCAGTTCATCCAGTTTAAAGCCAACAGCTTCTTCTGCTTCCTCCAAGTCATGATAAAGCCCCTGCTGTATATTCTCATTTTATGATGTCTTCCCCCTTTAAAACAATCAGTAATTTATGTGTTTATTCAAATGCCTATCTCCCTTGCTAATTATTAATCTCTATTAATTATTTTCTCATTGTTATGGCCCCCGCCTCTACAGAGTACCTGGCCCTCATTAAAGAAATGTGTAATGAATGGATGCATGGATGGATCATTCATGATGGGCCGTTACTGTGAGCTTGATGTGGTTCCAGTTGCAGAGATAAAGAGATGATTAACTCCTGCCCTGGCATCACTCACTGTCTGGCATGGAAATTCCTCTTCAAACAGACAAACTAGCTTCCCTCTTGATGTTCGTCTATTAGAAGAGTTGTAAGAATCTTTTCCATTTGGCTTATTGTCACTTTTATAGGCTAGTTTCAATTTGGGGAATCAGCCCATTGCAGGCTCAGTCACTCTGGGGCTGTGGACGGTCCTCCAGGGATGTTCTCTGTGATTCCAGCCTCCAGCCCACTCATGCAGGAGCAATAGTAGGGTTGGCCTCATTGGCTGCGCGCTGAGCCAAGAATGAGCTGTACGGTGACTTTTAGTGGAGAAGAAAGATAAGTATGAGACGCAGTTACTCAGGTATAAAGAAAACTAGGCTTTGTCAGGTGGACTTTTTTTCATTTAGGAGAAAAGAGAGAAAAAGGTGAAGAGGGGGAGAAAGAAGGGAGGGGAGGAGGGCGAAAGGGAAGGAAAGAGGAAAGAAAGAGGCTTTCATAATTCCCGTTCCCTGAATCTACCTGCTTATATTATTTTAAAAATAAAGTAAATAGTAGGATTTTTCTTCTTTCTTTTTTTTTTTTTGGTCATGTGGCTTGCGGATCTCAGTTCCTTGACCAAGAGTTGAACCTGGGCCATGGCAGTGAAAGCATGGAAGCCTAACCACTGGGCTACTTAGAGAACTCCCAATAGTAGGATTTTAATTCAATAATAATTACTAGTAATATCTAATATGTATGACACTCTATTGGATGTTTTATTAACTTATTTATTTTTTGCATTTTTTAATGTGGACCATTTTTAAAGTCTTTTTTTACTTTGTTACAATATTACTTCTGTTTAACGTTTTGGTTTTCTGGGTGCAAGTCATGTGATGCTCTTAGCTCCCAGACTCTTAGTCCCAGGGACTGAACCCACAACCCCTCCATTGGAACATGAAGTTTTAATCACTGGACCACCAGGAAAGTCCCTATTAACTTATTTAATACCAATAACAATTTTATGAGGTCGTTTCTGTTACGAGTTCAACTTGACCTTGGAGGATGCTGAGGCACAGGAAGGACAAACACGCTCCCCTACCTGTCCCTTCTTGACCACTCACACAGGACACTTTACCTGCGACACTTCAGGTCACCAAATGGGTGACAATTTTTTCCAATCCAAGCAATTTGGTGACACCCGCTGGATGTCCTATATTTAACTCAGTTCTGATACTGTGTCCCTGTAAATAATGTCAGATTCCACAGCTTAAAAGCTCAGTCTTGCAAGCCCGTCCCCCACCCCCATCACACCCTTTGGATGCCATTCACAAGTCCATACTGTCACCTGTTCTTCTCACCCACTGCTGAAGGTCAGAGGAGCCCGTGGCCCCTCGAGTTCCGTTCATTTGTTAGAGATGCTCATAGAACTCAGGAAAAGATTTTACGTACTAGGTTAATGATTCATTATAAAAGGATTTAGTTTAGAAATACAAATGAACATCTGGATTGGAGAGATGTACAGGGCACAGTCTGTGGCGAGAGCCATAAAGTCTCCACGCCCTCTCCTGGCATCTGCACGTGTTCACCCACCCAGAAGCTTCCTGGTCTGGATTTGTGGGATTTGTCATGGAGGTTTCATCACACACACATGGCCCACCATTAACTGCATTTCCAGTCCCTCTCTGGAGAATGGGGGGTAGAGCTGAAAGTTCCAAGGCTCTCCTCACACGTTGGTCTTTCTGGTGACCCACCCTCATCTAGGAGCCCACCCAGAGTCACCTCATTAGAACAAGAGACACTGCTGTCACCCAGGAGATTCCAAGGGGTTTAGGAGCCCTGGTCAGGAACTGGGAGCAGAAACTAACATATATTTTCTATTATTCAACAACCCCTCTCCTATCCCCACCTGCCCCGGGCTCTGGCCATGGACCCCTCACAGCAAAATGATCTACAACTCACAAGATCCTGCCATGTTGTAGACCCTCATTCGGTCATTAATAATTAGTGCAATCTGTCATCATATTGCATGAAAACTGTCTCCCTGGAGGAGGCCCCTATTTGAGCTTGTCAGGTTCCAGAGAACACAAGTAGTCTCAGCTATCACAATTTGAGACATTTTGTGTCCTTGATCTAAGAGACAGTATCTTCCCTTGCTTTGAGCCTCTTCTGCCATATTAATGTAGTATTAGATTCATTCTTTTACCCTTCGCTGCTACGCTTTCTACTCTATTTATGCCGAAGTTTTTCCACTTTTGGAAGGGACACTGTGCTCAGCCACCTTGCTGGATTAATTTGAAGACAGCAGTGCGAGTCTGTCAGCTAATTCTTATCGGTCCACTCCCATTCAGACAGGGTGAGTTCCCAGAGATGGTGGGCCACTTTTGGCATCAGACATTACTACTGCTCTTGCCCCAAACGTGCCCAATGAGGAGGAGGCACATTGCACCCCCTCAAGCCCTTAGAAATTCCTACATAAAGGTTAAAAGACATAGGCACAATTTCTTTCTTTTTTTTTTTTTTTTTGACTCTGTGGAGAGGGAGAGGGTGGGATGATTTGAGAGAATGGCATTGAAACATGTATAATATCATATAAGAAACAAATTGCCAGTCTAGGTTCGATGCAGGATACAGGATGCTTGGGGCTGGTGCACTGGGATGACCCAGAGAGATGGTATTCGGAGGGGGGTTCAGGATTGGGAACACGTGTACACCCGTGATGGATTCATGTTGATGTATGGCAAAATCAATACAGTATTAAAAAAAAGAAAAGACGTCACAGTTTCTAAGGGCTTCCTAGGTGGCGCTAGTGGTAAAGAATCCACTTAATAATGTAGGGGACATAAGAGATATGGATCAGATCCCTGGATCAGATAGATCCCCTGGAGGAGGAAATGGCAACCCACGCCAGTATGTCTGCCTGGGAAATCCCGTGGACAGAGGATCCTGGCAGGCTGTATAGTCCATGGAGCCGCAAAGGGTCAGACACAGCTAAGCGTGCACACACACCACCGGTTTCCTGCTTAGAAATCATCCCTGTTTCTAGCACTTTCAGCTGCAGCCCCGGTCCTATGGCCACCCCATCAAGTAGGGGGATGTCTAAAAGCTGAGGTGCTGTGAGCAAGAAAGAAATGAAAGCACAGTCTTTGTAGCAGCAGTCTCTCCTCTTGGCAGGAACTGCACCTACATACCAGAATCC
The DNA here is from genome assembly GCA_006410615.1 of Neotragus moschatus. NCBI lineage: Eukaryota > Metazoa > Chordata > Mammalia > Artiodactyla > Bovidae > Neotragus > Neotragus moschatus. Next base: position 242,566 of record SJYA01002670.1, read on the forward strand.
TAAGAGGTAAAAGTTTGAAAGCTGGGAGACAGCTGAGCCCAGCTCTGGCTTACCTGCTCCTCTCCCAAATAAGTGTGTGAAAATGAGTGAGAGAATGTGGAAGTTTCTCTGTTAACATTCATGCTAAGCTCAGGTGGCCTTGGCCTGCAGGAACTTGAAGTGGAGCTTTGGTTTCCAGTCAGAGATTGAGGTTGGGTCATGGCAGTGACAGCCCCAAATCCTAACCATTAGACCAGTGATCAGTGACAAGGCCCTGGATGTGCGGTTTTGCAGAAAGAAAATTCCCACAGAGACAGAAAGTAGTGGAAAAAAGTAAAGTGTTTATTAGGAGGGAAAAAAGAGTATATGTGAGTAGACACGCTGGCAGACTCAGAGAGAAAGTTGTGCCCTCGTGATAGCTTAAATCACTTATATGGGACATTTCTTCCACATTTCCTTTGGCCAATCAGCTTGCTTTTCCTGGTTCTGAGTCTGTATTTGGTTTATCTCAGGATCCTCCCATGTGTGCACACTCATCTCTCAGCCAGGATGGATTCTGTCACAAAGACCTATGGGTAGTAAGCATCATTTAGCATCACTCCCTTTTTGACCTCCAAGGAACCTTTCTGCGCACGTGTAGTTGCGAGGTCTCCTGACTTCAAAAATGAGAAATTTGTGGTCTGGGCAGGGCCCAGCCTCCTCTCTCAATTATCGTGCTATTCTTTTCTTGGAGTATCTACCCTGGATGAGGTGGGGGGGGGGCAGGCATCTACCTCCTGGCTCAATGACAAAAACCCTCTTTCCAGTCATCAAGGTGCTGAGGCATTGTAAGGAGTACTTTGTCATGGACAGGGATTCTTCTTGTACTCTCCTAAGAGGCTTCCTCCTCATCATGAAGCAGCGATTCTCAGTGTCTGTGAGAGAGCTTCTGATCAGGGTGGGTCCCAGAACACAAGTGAGCCAGGAGGCACTGATACATCCTTGCTGGTGTGGTTACCAAATGCATCTTTGTGTGCTTGCGTTGCGCAGTGAGGCCAAACAAATCAAAACACGGCAGTGTTACCGCAGGGCCAAGCAAGGGGAATGGGTGGCTTGTGTTCAAAAACCTGGAACTCTCCCCCGGGTTTTACCTGTAAAGGCCAGGTGAGGCAGGGGGGCTGCAGGATATGTGTTAGCCCGTGAGCAGTTCTCTGGTTGATGGTGAGGTCACAGGGGGTCATATATCAATCCTTAGGCTTCTGCAGGTCTAGGGCTGCATGTTCACGATCATCAAGGAGTTCATCTCTTTCAAGTGGTGTTTTTTAGCGTCCAAAAGCCTCAGGAAATATGCATGAGATATATCACCTGGATACTTCACAGAGGAGCTAAAGCAGAGTGTATAGGGGAGGGGTCTGCCCCAGGAAGGCCCCCTTGGGTCCTTCTGACTTACAGTCTAGAGACAGCCCTCAGCTGGAACTGGGAAAGCCCCAGAGTGGCTGGCCAGGGCCCGGATGCGAGCCTGTTTGTCAGATCCCACCCTTTGAAGGCTTGCAGCTTGACACTGACAGTGGAATGAAGCACTAGAAAGCACGATGCTTTACGATTGTTTTATAAAAGGGCCTCTGATAGGCATAGCTCCCTCAGACGCTTGATATTGACAAGCCTGAGAAAAGAAGTGTTGGAAAAATAAAGACAGTCCCCATGTCAGGGGAGGAACAGTAACAAAACCACCAAAAAAGCTCAGTTTCCTCAGAGCATCAAGTCTGTAGAGTCTGAACAAGAGATGCCAGAGGCATCTTTGAGGAATGTTACAAAAGCCAAATACAGACATTTGTATCATCTTTTTAGATTCCACATGTGCAGCAGAAACAGACTCAGAATTCAAAAGCAAATTTATGGTTTCCAAAGGGGATAGGTAAGGGGGAAGGATACATTAGGAGATATACACAGTACTAAATATAAAGTAGATAAACAATAGGGACTTACCGTATGGTACAGGGAACTCGACTCAGCATTCGATAATAAACTATATGAGAGAAGAATCTGAAAAAGCGTAGACACGTGCACATACAACTGAATTGCCTTGCTGTACACCTGACACTAACGCAACTTTTTACATCAATTGTACTCTAATATATAACCTGTGGCGGGTTCACGTCGATGTGCGGCAAAACCAATACAATATTGCAAAGTAATTAGCCTCCGATTAAAATAATAAATTTATATCAAAAAAAAAAGTATCTTCACATGGACAAAAAGAATTAAATTAAAAAAATAAATATTCTTTGTACATCTCCATGTTAAAAAAGAGCTTCCTTGATAACTCGTTGGTAAAGAATCTGCCTGCAATGCAAGAGAGCCTGGTTCGATTCCTGGGTCTGGAAGATCTGCTGGAGAAAGGGATAAGCTACCCACTCCAGTATTCTTGGGCTTCCCTTGAGATTCAGCTGGTAAAGAATTCATCTGCAATGTGGGAGACCTGGGTTGGATCCCTGGGTTGGGAAGACTTCCTGGAGAAGGGAAAGGTTACCTACTCCAGTATACTGTCCTGGAGAACTCCATGTCCATGGGGTTACAAAGAGTTGGACACGACTGAGTGACTTTCACTTTACTTCATGTTAAGAAACAGACAGATGAAAGCCAAGACATCAGAGAAGAGGACATTTTCTGTTCCTTTGGGGTAGCAGGGTGTGGGAAGGACTTAAACATTTCTCCCCACATCCCTGTGCAGCCTCCTTTCTTTGAGTATCATAATTGAGATCCACTTAAAAGGACCAATGTGAAAGCAGCTTTTTAGACCACAGGGCAGTTTGTCTCTCTGTCTCAGCCTTTGTAAATGAACAAAGTCACCACTTGTCCCACACAGGGAGCAGAGAGGGCCTTGGGCTGGGTTTGCTATCCATTCAGGCTCTGTTTTCTGCAACTTGTAAGTGGAATCTTTAGAACCTCACAGCAGGAATCCTTTGTTTGGAGCATGGGGTGGGGAAAGGACTTTGAAAAACCTATTGAAACCCTGAGAGCTGTTGGGGAGAAACTGTTCTTTTTAGACTTCCTCATGGGTTGTAAGGGAAATAAACACACACAGGAAGTCATTTAGCCTTTCTGTGAACTCCATATTGACATTTGCTCACCAAAAAGTTCATTGTGGTGCTTAGGAAATGTATGTGTGTGGGTGTATACATCTGTGTGTGTGTTTATGCGCAGATAGGTCTACGTGTGTGAACATTTCCTAATCCTCCTGGACCACAGTGTTTATGATGCTAAAAATATTAACAATGGGGGGGAAATAGCACAAAAATATAGGTGTGGATACCTTTGGGAGTAGGAACTAGGTATAGGTAATGTATCTCTTTTTAATATTTATTTTATTTATTATTTATTTGGCAGAGCCTGGTGTTCGTTGCAGCACTCAGGATTTCCAGTCTTAATTGTAGCGTGTGGGATCTTTAGTTGCATCCATTTAAGTGTGACATGTGGGATCTAGTTCCCGGACCAGGGATCCTGGGCACTGCTTTGGGAACACAGAGTCCCAGCCATTGATCTACCGGGGATGTCCCTTAATGAAACAAGTCTTGAACAGTGTGCTGAATGGTCTTTCTCAGATGCAGTTTGTAGCGTTTCACATTAATTGCTTGACCTGGAATGTCATTATTATGTGTAATTTTCAGTTCACACTTTTTATTTGTATTTGTATGATTCTTGCTTTATGGTTTGAAGCAACTGTATAGTCTTCAGTGAAGGGTCACTGAATCTCTAAAGTCAACTGGAAATACTGACTTAAAAAGCCAGAGGAGACAAACAATAAATGCATTTTATAGGAGAAAATGAAGGTGCACTGATGAGAGGAAAGCATGTCCATGCACTCAGAGTAACCAGGTGGCTGTTAGAGAAACTGCCCAGACAAGTGAAGGCAGAGGCGATATCAGTGGATTCCTGGGAAGCACGTTATTGGCATTTGGGCCCAAACAGCTCTTGGTTTCTTGCTGCATCTGGGTCAGGTAGTCACTCAACTCTCCTTTCTGCATATCTGCTTCTTTCACTTTGTGTGGTCAGTGAATGTTTAATTGCAGTTTCTTCTCCAAATCACCCAAATAGGAAAGAAGGATTTACTATCTGGACCCAGGAACACAGGGTCAGGAGTGCAGCCAGGTTCTGAGAGAATGGCACCAAAAGCTATGAAGGTCACTCAGACCTGAAACAATCCTTCCACCTCCCTGAAGCAAAAGTGTCTCTGGTCTCTTTTCTCCATCACTCTGTAAACGTTCATCCCCGCTATCCCTCCATTCGCTTTCACAGTTGCTTCTCTCACTCTTCCCAGATGGGCTTTGATGGTTTGGGATCCATACAACCAAACTCCTGTTCTTCCTTCACGTCTCTTAGTTCAACTGCCCAGTGGAGATTCACAAGTCACTGGATGGGGATTTCTCACTTCCAGAAGTCTTCTGATTGACCCAGATTGGGTCAGGTGACTGTTGGTTCAGTTGGACTCCGGCTGGGGAGGTCGCCTGTGATAACCATGTCTACACAGGCATGTGCTGTGTTCGGCAGGGCCCATGAGAAGACCAGCTGGGCTGCCATGCTGCTGGAACACGTCTGCTGCCATCACTATCATAGGCCTCTCTGATCCGTTAGTGCATGCAGTATGTTCCAGATATTTTAGTAGTATTCGTTATAAAGGACACATTCTCCTTCAGACTAACTTGAGCTATATTTTAGGTTACCATGGGAATATACCAAGAGTAATATCAGGGTAAATTTATTGATGGTATTCCTAGAATTACCTTGTAGTGTCTTCCAGTTGAGAAGCACATTCATTGATGGAGACTGTGCAGCTTTTAAATGTGGGCAGTTTGAGTTGGCTATTTGTGTCACCATGGTAACTGAGCCTTGAGTTAACATGATGATGTCACCAACAGAGAAAGATGATATTATTCCAAAGAGTGGGTTTTGCTCATGCCTGTATCTTATACAATTACATGGTCTTTTGAACTGTTGACTATCTGTGTATATTTAAATTAAGTTATAACCAACCTAGATAGCATATTAAAAAGCAGAGACATTACTTTGCCAACAAAGGTTCATCTAGTCAAGGCTATGGTTTTTCCAGTAGTCATGTATGGATGTGAGAGTGGGACTGTGAAGAAAGCTGAGCACTGAAGAATTGATGCTTTTGAACTATGGTGTTGGAGAAGACTCTTGAGAGTCCCTTGGACTGCAAGGAGATCCAATCAGTCCATCCTAAAGGAGATCAGTCCTGGGTGTTCTTTGGAAAGAATGATGCTAAAGCTGAAACCCCAGGACTCTGGCCACCTCATGCGAAGAGTTGACTCATTGGAAAAGACTCTGATGCTGGGAGGGATTGGGGGCAGGAGGAGAAGGGGACGACAGAGGATGAGATGGCTGGATGGCATCACTGACTCGATGGACGTGAGTCTGAATGAACTCTGGGAGTTGGTGATGCACAGGGAGGCCTGGCGTGGGGTTGCAAAGAGTCAGACACGACTGAACCACTGACTTGAACTGAACTGAACTGATACCTGTGATGGTTTATCTTAATCTCGCTTTCAGATGGAGTAAGTGGTTCATCCCTAAGCCTTATTCTTCGGAGATGACAAGTTGTTAATCACATAACCAACCCTAAGTCTGCATTCCTCAGACTTTTCACCCATATCTCTGTATCCTTACTAGCAGGGTGCCCTTAGGGAAGTTGTCTAACCACTGTGTATCCCAGTTTCTTTATCAGTAAAATTGTCACTGGATTGTGCTGAGGATTTAAAGAGTGCGCCAAAGACACACAACAGCAGGTGTCAATAAACATAGCTATTGTGATCATTTCCCTTGTACTTACAATTCTTAGAGATGTGGTTATAGCAGCTTCCTCTGATGACCAATCACATCCCCACAGACCCATCCCTGGCTCATCTCTGATTTCAGCTGCAATTGTGATGGACAGTTTTTACTGATGGCATCTTATCTGTCTTATTTACCCTATTTATTTTATTTATCTTATTTACCTGTGTGTCTCTCCACCTTCTGCCCCAGGCCCTTCTCTGCTGCCAAGAGAGCTCAGCCTCCTATGCCCAGACACAGCTTGAAGATGCTGGGGGGGATGATCTCCAGTGCAGCACAGAGGCCAATCCACAAACACTCCAGCATCTTTCTGTGCGTAATTCTCAGGAGCATTTTGAACCCTTCCCAGTGGTTTCAGCAGAATCCAGTGCCTTTTACTTTATAACGTGCATCTCAGCAACACACATTCATGCAGATTTTTTATTCTCATCTTCTGCCTCAATCTCACTTCTTCTTTCCTCCCAGTTCTGCAAACAATCCTTGCCTTAGAATGTGTTTCAGAGAAAATCCAAACTAAGACAGTGTAAGGGTCAAGTAGTTGAGATCATGGGTTATGGAGTCGCTTGTCTGGATTTGAATCTCCACCCAACTGCTTAGTAGTTCTGTTACCTTATGTTTTTAACTTGCCTTATTTCTTTCTGCCTCAGTTTCCTCACCTACAAAATGCAGATAATAGTAGGAACTATCTCCTAACGTTATCAGTAATACATGAACCATAGCAGTATAAATACTGAACACTGAAAACATGTCTCATGGGAGAGACATTGCATGTAAACATTGAGTCACTATCTCCACACAGCACTCACTCAGTTATGCCTGTAAATCTTAGTATTACTTATTCCATACTTTCTCATTCCATGTTTTCATAGTGCAAGCTCCTTCTGCTCCTTTCTTTCTCTTCCTTTTGTTTGCTAGTGCTGAATGCATAGAAGAGCAAGTGTTCCCCAGAGTTCCGCACTTTCTGGAAGCATGTCAGAGAGCCCTTCTTTTGTGCCGAGCCCCCTGATCTGCCGCAGACACCAGATGATTCTGCCAGCTCCCGGTTAGTCAGAGTCTCTTCATCCGGACTCTTTGCTCCTCTTTCTGGCTGCCTGCCTTTTGGCTGTCAGATGTTCCCTGGCATTGCTCTCAGAGGGCGCGCCAAGGAGGGAAAAGATAGCAGAACTCAGATTAGCCAGTTATGGGATCTAGAGAATTAGGATTTGGGGATCACTGGGCTTTAGTTTTCTGGGCCATCTCTGCCTTCCATTACCATAGAAAATTCAGAATCAGCCTTCTGCAATGGCAGTGTATTTTCATTGATTAAGACCTAATTGGGACATAATAAAATGCACAGATATCAAGTGTTCAATTTGATGAGTTTTGGCAAATGTATGCATTCATATAATGGCCCTCCAAAATAAGATGGCAAGCCTTTCTTATCACCCTAGAAAATTACCTTATTCCCCTTTTTAATCAATTCCCGTCCACTCCCCAAGTAGCCACTTTCTTATTTTTTTCACACAACAGTTTATTTTTCACTCAGATAACAGTGTGTGTATTTGACAGGTGGCCTCCCACGTGGTAATTCAGGCACTTGATTCTCCTTCCATTTTGCAGCTCTCCCATCCCCAGGACCTCAGAATATTCTGCTGGGTGGGACACTCGACATCCAGCTTACAGTGATAGACAGACAGAAGCAGGGAGACAGACAGACAGAGAGAGATAGAGACAGAGAGAGAAACTTGTAAGGGGGGCCCTTATGGGTCAGCCCTAGCAGTGTTATCTTTCACTTCCGATCACATTCCATCAGCGAGACTTGCAGCTACAGAGACAACTGCCACTGAAAATTTGGTATCTTGCTCACAGTTCCCGAGAGGAGGGTCGTGTCGGGCCATGTAGGACCACACGAGAATGCAGCCAGATCAGTCAGAAAGCAGAGGGAGAGGAAGGGGAACACAAAAAAGCCTTCACTAGTGTTTTCAGTGGGGAGCAATGGGCGTGGCAGGGTAAGCAGGTTTAGGATTGACCAGATTGAATAATTTGCAGGGGGCTTAAGGTGTAGGGGCTGCCTCTAGTTGTCTGATGCCTGGCCCTGGGGTGATTCGGGCAGAGGGACAGTGTCCTGCAGAACGAGATTCCGAGATAGAAGGGGCTGGGGCTTGGGTTTGGACTGGTTAGTCTGCTTATGAGAAGTGTGCTCTTGGGAGAGTGTACTGTCCTGGGAAATCTGTTTACTCCGGGAGGGCACTTTCCCCAGAGTCAGCAAGGACATCTGAATAAAAGGGCCTGCTTATTTCAGTGACTGGGGTTCCCACGTGGCTCAGTGGTAGAGAATCTGCCTGCCAATTCGGGAGACTTGAGTTCGATCCCATGGACAGAGGAGCCTGGTGGGCTACAGCCCATGGAGGTTGCGAAGAGTCAGACGTGACCGAACAACTGAACACGCATGCGCAATTCAGTGACCACACTTAATTGTAAGGGAGGCAGGGAAATATCAGCTAGCTGTGTGTCCAGGAAAAAGAGACCAGTTTTGGTGAGCACATTTAGTGTCTCCTTCGGCACTTAATTAAGCCGAAAGAGCTCACAGATCATTGCTTTGCAATGTTGTATTAATTTCTGCTGTACAGGAAAGTGACTCAGTCATACACTTATATACATTATTTTTTAATATTCTTTTCCATTATGGATTGTCACAGGGTATTGACTATAGTTCCAGGTACTAAATAGTAGGGCCTTATTGTTTACCCATCCTGTATATACTAGTTTGTGTCTGCTAATTCCAAACTCCCAGTCCATTTCTACCCTACGCCCCTCCCCGACCCTTAGCAGCCACAAGTCTGTTCTGTACGTGTCTGAGTCTGTTTTTGTTTTGTAGATAAGTTCATTTGTGCCATATTTTAGATTCCATGTGTAAGTGATATTATATGGTATTTGTCTTTCTCTTTCTAACTTACTTCACTTAGTATGGTAATGTCTAGTTGCATCCATGTTGCTGCAAACGGCAATATTTTATTCTTTTTAAGGCTGAGTAGTCTTCCATTGTATATATGTACCATCCATCTACCAGTGGACATTTAGGTTGTTTCCATGTCTTGGCTATTGTGAATAGTGATACTATGAACATTAGTATGCAGGGACTTTTTTGAATTAAGTTTTGTCTGGATACATCCCCAGGAGTGGGATTGTTGGATCATAAGGTAATTCTGGGAGAAGGCAGTGGCACCCCACTCCAGTACTCTTGCCTGAAAAATCCCATGAAAGGAGGAGCCTGATAGGCTGCAGTCCATGCTAATTGGACACGACTGAGCGACTTCCCTTTCACTTTTCACTTTCATGCATTGGAGAAGGAAATGGCAACCCACTCCAGTGTTCTTGCCTGGGGGAGCCTGGTGGGCTGCCGTCTATGGGGTCGCACAGAGTCAGACACGATGGAAGTGACTTAGCAGCAGCAGCAAAGTAATTCTGAGTTCTCCATAGTGGCTGTACCAACTTACATCCCCACCAGTGTAGGACGGTTCCCTTTTCTCCACACCCTCTCCAGCATTTGTTACTTGGGACTTTTGATGATGGCTACTCTGACCTGTGTGAGATGGTACCCCACTGTTTTTTAAGCCAATCCCTGTTAGTATATATATTTTCCTTATCTTGAACTTCACATACACGAAATCACAAGTACCTTTTATTTAGCAGGATCTTGAGAATCATTCATGTAGTTGTGTGGATTGGAAGATTATTCTTTACCACTGGGTAGTGTTCTACTGTATGAATATGCCATTAAAAAGTGCATTTACCTGTGGATAGATATTTGAGTAAATTCCATCTCAGGGCTATTTTGAATATAGTTGCCACGGTCACTCTTCTTTTTTTTTTTTTTTTGGCCATGCTGTGCAGCATGGCATGCAGAATCTTAGTTCCTGACCAAGTGTCTAACTTGAACCATCTGTTGTAGTGAAAGCCTGGAATCTTAACCACTGGACCTCCAGGGAAGTCCCCAGGGTCACCCTTAGAAAAACATTTTTTGTGTAAAAATATTTTCTTGGGAGTAATAACTCGGTGTTGAATTTCTGGGCCCCAAAGTATTAGAGTGCATTTAATTGTATTAAAGAAAAATTAACAATCAATAGCTATACCATTTTACCCTGCCACTGACAAACTATGAAAGGTCTAGACCATCAATAACCTCACCAACATTTAGAGCTGTCAGTCTTGTTAGTTTCAGCTACTCTAGTAGGTATGAACTGGTATCACAATGCAGCTTTATATTCATATTTTCTTGATGATTACTGATTTGGAGCATCTTCTACCATGCTTACTCATTACCCCAACATATGTTTGTACATTGTCCTTTCAAGTGTTTAATACTAGTTTAAGTTCAGTTCAGTTCAGTCACTCAGTCGTGTCCAACTCTTTGTGACACCATGAATCACAGCACACCAGGCCTCCCTGTCCATCACTAACTCCTTGAATTCACCCAAACCCATGTCCATCAAGTCGGTGATGCCATCCAGCCATTTCATCCTCAGTCACCCCCTTCTTCTTCTGACCCCAAGCCCTCCCAGCATCAGAGTCTTTTCCAATGAGTCAACTCTTCGCATGAGGTGGCCAAAGTACTGGAGTTTCAGCTTCGGGATCATTCCTTCCAATGAACACCCAGGACTGATCTCCTTCAGAATGGACTGGTTGGATGTCCTTGCAGTCCAAGGGACTCTCAAGAGTCTTCTCCAATACCAAAGTTCAAAAGCATCAATTCTTTGGTGCTCAGCTTTCTTCATAGTCCAACTCTCACATCCATACATGACCACTGGGAAAACCATAGCCTTGACTAGATGAAGCTTTGTCGGCAGAGTAATGTCTCTGCTTTTGAATAAGCTATTTAGGTTGCTCATAACTTTCCTTCCAAGGAGTAAACGTCTTTTAATTTCATGGCTGCAGTCACCATCTGCAGTGATTTTGGAGCCCCCCAAAATAAACTTTGACACTGTTTCCACTGTTTCCTCATCTATTTCCCATGAAGTGATGGGACCAGATGCCATGATCTTCATTTTCTGAATGTTGAGCTTTAAGCCAACTTTTTCACTGTCCTCTTTCACTTTCATCAAGAAACTTTTTAGTTCCTCTTCACTCTCTGCCATCAGGGTGGTGTCATCTGCATATCTGAGGTTATTGATATTTCTTCTGGCAGTCTTGATTCCAGCCTGTATTTCTTCCAGCCCAGCGTTTCTCATGATGTACTCTGCATATAAGTTAAATAAGCAGGATGACAATATACAGCCTTGACATACTCCTTTTCCTATTTGGAACCAGTCTGTTGTTCCATGTCCAGTTCTAA
>SJYA01002671.1:0-21154 GCA_006410615.1 Neotragus moschatus
TTTTTTTTTAATGAAGAGATGCTCAGAAACAACACTGAAGGCAGAATTAAGTAGATCACTACTTTTCCTCATCTATTTAGCCAGATATACAAAAATATTTACCCACAGAATCACTTGTATTTGTCTAATTTATAAAACCATTGATTTTCCTCTGGTGAGCTCATCCTCTGGCTTCAGTAAGTTAGATCTTCTAAAGAATTTTTCAGTGCAGTCAAAATAAGATAAATCAGGTTGAATATCACACACATTCGAACAGCTCTAAACAGACTCCACTGAAAGATAGGAAATACAAGAGCAGACGTGATCTTGCCTATGGGAACATCCCAGGAAAGAGTGTTCCCTGTACATGGTCCAGCCTGGCTATTTGACACACATGCTGACCTTGAATGAGGGTAGAGCCAAGAAGGTGCTCACTTATGAGAATTATGGGAAGCAATACAGAGCTGCCCAGGTTGTGGCAATTAAAGCCCTTTTTTGGAGGGGAGGGGCAATCAGACAGCAGGTTTTGTTGGCAAGAACTCAGTGCAGGAGCTGGGTCCTCCTCCTTTGTTTATCCTCCTTGAGATGCTTGCAATGCTGCTTTTCCCAGTCCTGCAGGCTCCTCGGGTGCACGTGGTACCGCGGGCACTCCAGGCCTCAGCCTGCAGCCGGGCCGTGCACCCCTCTTCCACTGGCTCCTCCCTCTGCTCCTGCTGCCACCACCAGCTGTCACTCCTCTGGAGCATCCTGGCCCTGGGCTCTTCCACGAGCTGCAGAGCTGACACTTCTGCTCCCCTGCTACCAGCTGTACTCATAGCGGCTCCCACATGGCCACCAGGCTCAGGTAGCATTTGCGCTCTTCAGCCTTGGGCTCCTGAAACTGTTCCCACCGTGGCCACAGGGAAGCCACCCCAGAGACGCATAGCATGGCCCCAGCTGCCAGTGAGAGGTCAGGGGGTCATCTGGATCCGGCCACCAGAGTCCTGGAGCCTGCTTCCAGAGTGGTCACCACCCAGAGCAGGCTGCAGCCCTGCGTGGCCACCGCCATCTTGCCTCAAAAGTCCACTTCTGAGCATGGTTTTGAGAATCGCGGACACCTGGTTGCAGATAAGAGCTAAAGATGAGCAACTGACCTTCTCCAGAGCTGTTGTACAGAGACTGAAGGGCCAGCCTCATGGTGTGGAGAGGCCACAGATCCTAACAAGGTGTGGACATCTGCGCAAATAACAGGGTCCATAGGCTGGGGAGCAGACTGGTAAGATGAACTTGAAGACTGGACCCAAACCAGCTAGTGGTCATGAAGAAAGAGCTTGCCCAGCACCATCAGATTGGTCTACCCATCCCTCGTCTGCAGGAGCTCACTCTCCAGGTTTATACCTGAGTAGAGGTAAGTGGAGGAACAAACAGGTTGCACCATAATGGAACCTTCTGGACAATGAGTACTTGACCTTCTGCCCATGGTCTGATAAGACTCTGGGAGGTGTGGTGAATCTATTCTTTAGAGAAGCAAACACTTTATTCAGCACTTTATTCTTATATGATCCTTGTACTTAACTTTCACATCTCTCTCTTCAGGTCTCCTTTCCTAAAATTTCATTCTGAGTTATTTCACATTCTTGAATCTGACCCATACAGTAAACCTCCTAAAAAGTCTCTGTACCTCTGCAGTCTAAAATGCTGCAGGATGCTCTCCATCTGGGCAGCCGTCTATGGTATCGCACAGAGTCGGACACAACTGAAGCGACTTAGCAGCAGCAGCAGCAGGCTCTCCTAGGGCAAAGGAAACAAAAGAAAAAAAAACATTTTAATTGCTTTCATTCTCTACAGTCAATAAATTCTGGAGATGGTCTAGTCTGTGACTTTTCTATGCCTCACAGACATGGAAACATTCATCTCGAGAATTTCATCCTCCTACCTAATTTGACTGCAGACTGCCAGTCTCACTAACCCAATGGGCACTGACCCAACAGATACTTTTCTGGGTCTCCAACAACAGGTTCTTGCCAGAAATTCCCAAGGAATCTGTAAGCTAGCCCTGTGTAGGATCTAGACTTCCTTGCTCTCCTCTAGTTTCTGTAGATCCTTTCTATAAAGTGTGGCTCTTTCTTCAGAAACCCACTTGCTTCAGTCTTGGGCTCACTGCTCTTGCAGGATGCCAAGAATTACCATGGTTGTCCTACTTATTTCAAAACTGATTTCAAAAAAAGTCATCTCTCCCGCCAAAGAATTGATGCCAAAGAACTGTGGTATTGGAGAAGACTCTTGAGAGTCCCTTGGATTGCACGGAGATCAAACCAATCAGTCCTAAAGGTAACCAACCCTGAATATTCATCAGAAGGACTGATGCTGAAGCTGAAGCTCCAATACTTTGGCCACCTGAAGAGTGTCCATTTGAAGAGTCAACTCATTGGAAAAGACCCTAATGCTGGGAAAGATTGAAGGGAAAAGGAGAAGAGGATGAGATGGTTGGATAGCATCACCAACACCATGAACATGAGTTTAAGCAAGCTCCAGGAGATAGTAAAGGACAGGGAAACCTGGGGTGCTGCAGTCCATGTGGTCACAAAGAGTTGGACATGACTTAGCGACTGAACAACATGTCTAGTGTCTTGGTCTTCTTGGGCTATCATGACAAAATACCATAGACTGGACACCTTAACACATTTTAGTTCTTTTACATTTCTGGGAGCTAGGAAGTCCAAGGTCAAGGTGTCAACAGATTGGTTTTTGGTTTAGCTTTCCTCCTGGCTTGTATATGGTTGCCTTCTCACTGTGTCCCCACGTGGTCTTTCCTCTGCAGGCCTGTGGAGAGAGAGAAAAAGCGCTCTCTATTCCTCTTATAAGTCCTCTAATGCCATCATGAGGGCCCCACCCTCACTACTGGTCAAAACCTAATTTCCACCCAAAGGCCCTACATTCAGATATCATCACAGTGGGGGTTAGGCTTCAATACATGAATCTGTGGTAGAAAACAAATATTCAGTCCAGAACATCCCACCCCTGGCCCCCTTTCCCAGATTCACGTCTTTCTCTCATGCAAAATACATTCATTCCATTCCAACAGCCCCCAAAGTTTTCATTTTCGAGCATCAAGTCTAAAGTCTGAGGTCCAAAATCTAATCTAAATATATCCACATTAGACAGAAGTGAGACCGGAGGTATATTCACCCTGAGGCAGAATGCTGCTGCAGCTGTGAATCTGTCAAACAAGACAAGTTATGTGCTTCTGAAATACTGTAATGGTACAGGCGTAGTCTAGACATTCCCATCCCACTGGGAGAATTAGGAAAGCAAGGGTGACAGGTCCCAAGAAAGTCCAAAAGCTAGAAAGGCAAATTCCACCTCATCTTAAGGCTCAGGAATGACTCTCACTTATTTCAATGCTCTGACCTCCAGACCCACTGGGTTGCTCCCATCTTCTAGACTCATGGGAGCTGTGATCCCATCTTCAGACCCCCTGATTGGTGGTCCATCCTCAAAGCTCTGCCAGGTGGCAGTAAGCCCCCAAGGATGGAGCAGCCCTGTCCCCAGGCTCTGGACAGCAGCCAGTCCCGTGGAGGCAGTCCTGGTCATCTCTGAGTCACCTGCAGGATTATTCTTTTCTTTTCTCAGAGGATAGCCCACATTCAAGCTTCCCAGGTGGCGCTGGTGGTAAAGAATTTGTCTGCCAGTACAGGAGACATAAGAGATGGAGGTTCGATCCCTGGTCAGGAAGATCCCCTGGAGGAGAGCATGACAACCCATTTCAGTATTCTTGCCTGGAGAATCCCACGGACAGAGGAGCCTGGCGGGCTGTAGTCCATAAGATCAGAATCGGACACAACTGAAGTGACTTAGCGCATGTGCAGATAACACACTTTCACAGCTGAAGAGCTGTATGGTTTAGTCCTGTAGAACCAAAGAATTTTGAAAATTGTTTTTCCTGTCCACTTGATTACCAGATGGTAGTGTTTCACTTGTATAATCCCATCTCTATTCCTGGCTTCTGCTGAGATGGCCGCTTAAGTTTGCAAATGGTACCCACGATCTCTTGTAAGTGATTGCTCAGTCATCCCCTTAGTGTCCTCTTCAGAAAAAGCTTTCTTTCTTTCTTTTTGTGCTATGGATAAACTAATAATTTTGCAACATCTGCAGGTTCTGGTCCATTTTTGCTAAGCTATACTATCTGCACTCCTCTTCGTTTGCATTTTACTATAAGAAGTAAGGATGAGCCAGGCTACCCCGTCAATACTTTGCTTAGAAAGCTCCTCTGCTAAATATCTGATTTCATTACTCACAAATTCTCTCTTTCACACAACACCAGAATATATTTTAGCCACGTCCTTTACCACAAGGATCTCCTTTCTTCCATTTTCTGATCTGAGAACTGACCAGAATTGCCCTTAGCTTTCATATTTCTAGCCCAGGTCTCAAAACATGATCAGCCTCTACCCATTACCAGTTCCTAAGTCACCTTCACAATTTCAGATATTTGTTAAAGAAGTATCTTCTTGGTATCAAGCTCTTTATTAGTTTGTTCAGGCTGCCATAGCAAGATATCACATGCAGGGTGGCTGACACAATGCAAATTAACTTTCTTATGGTTCTGGAGGCTTGGAGGTCCCAGGTCAAGGTGCTGGATGATTCTGTTTCTGGGAAGGGCTCTCTTCCTGGTGCAGGTGGCTGCCTTCTTGTTACATCTTCAATCCAGTTACCACCCCAAGGTTCTCTCTCCAAATAGCCTCACACTGGGATTTAGAGCCTCAGTATGTGAATTCTAGGGGGACACAAACATTCAGTCCAAACAACGACTTAGCATCAATGTATGTTCATTGCTCACAGTCCTGGCTAAGGGTGGATAGAGATCATATTGCCTTGCTTTCTGANTTACATCTTCAATCCAGTTACCACCCCAAGGTTCTCTCTCCAAATAGCCTCACACTGGGATTTAGAGCCTCAGTATGTGAATTCTAGGGGGACACAAACATTCAGTCCAAACAACGACTTAGCATCAATGTATGTTCATTGCTCACAGTCCTGGCTAAGGGTGGATAGAGATCATATTGCCTTGCTTTCTGATCCAGCCCTCTGGTTTGGCCAGTTTATCCCTCTTGATGTGGTTTCTTCCAGCCCACCCTAGTGTTTGAACTTGATCACACAATCCACAGGAGATTTTGGCACACATAATTTATGAATTCTGTAATCGCTCTTGTCCCTTCTCCAGAGTATCTCCCACCTCAAAACCTAGTGCTTATATTTTTCCTCCACTTCAGCTACATCTTCTGGCCAGGATCGAGGTTTCCTTGGTTCACTAAGAAATAGTGTGTGCGTGCTAAGTTGCTTTAGTCATGTTCGACTCTTTCCGACCCTATGGACTGGAGCCCGCCAGGCTCCTCTGTCCATGGGATTCTCCAGGCAAGAATACTGGAGCAGGTTGCCATTTCCCTCTCCAGGGGGTCTTTCCGACCCAAGGATCGAACCCACATCACTTATGTCTCCTGCATTGGCGGGCGGGTTCGTTACTGCTAGCGCCACTAGGGAAGCCCTAAGACATAGCACAAGACCAGAACTCAGACTTACTTGACAAGCATGTGGTGCTGCTGAGAATCACCCTCGTAACAGAGTGATGTGACGACAGCCAGCCACAAACTTCACATTCACTCTCACTCTCAGGCTTCGTAACAGCTTTCAATCTGTCTATTACGCTTTCCAGGACTCTCTGCTGTTGGCTTCTGGCATTCTGTGTTCAGCGCTTTGCCCATTTGGAGGTCATCTTGACCCAGGGACACTGCAGTCTGACAGTCTAATTTCTTTCATGCCACCTGAGGCGTCCTCTGAGTTGCCGCTGGGGGAAATTCCACGTTCAATTGTTTCTGTAATTGTGGATGTGTTGAAAAGCTTGAGGTGTCCATCTTCAAATTCAAGTGAGAGAGGTTTCCAGCTGCTAGGACTGCAACACAGTAATTCAAAACTTCAGTTGTGGGCCCATGACAAATAGATCCTATAGCTCTCTTCTGGAGAAAGGGAACTATCAGAAAGATAGTATTAAAATTTTAGATAGGAAGGATAAAGATCAAAGAGGGAAGGAGAAAGAGATGGGAAAAGAAAGAAAAGGATAGCAAATAGTGCTTACACATGAAAATTTTCTCATCTTATTTTGAGATATGGAGAGTTTTTTCTTTTTGCTATTGAATCTGCTTCTGATGTTAATCATAGTTTGAAATAAGCTATCAGCCACTGAGCATGGNTTTACTCTGTCTGGTACTTATTGCACTGTGCCCGGCATGCTGAGAGGATTCCCTGGTGGCTCAGTCAGGAAAGAATCTTCCTGCAATGTAGGAGATCTGGGTTCAATCCCTGGGTCCGGAAGATCGCCTGGAGAAGCAAATGGCCACCCACTCCAGTATGCTTTCCTGGGAAATCCCTGGTGGGCTATATTCCATGAGGTCACAGGAGTCGGATGTGACTTAGTGGCTAAACCACCACTGCGTGCTGAGGATAACAAAGGGTTGATGCCAGTGATGCGCCTGTTAGGACAGCATATGCTCCAGAGGGAGTCTTCCCTTTGGGTCCTCTTTCTGCTTCCCATGTGGTCCAGTCTCCACGTGCCTCATTGCCCTCACCTTGGAGACAGTGGCACTCTCCTTGCCAAGTTGTAACAAAGATTTAGGATAAAAATGTTCATACGTTGTCCAACACTAAAGTCTTCTTCCTTTCTTTTTGCTTGTATGTTATTTACAAATTATTTATTAATTTAAAGTTAAATTTATTTATTTTAATTAGAGGCTAATTACAATATTGTATTGGTTTTGCCATACATCAACATGAATCTGCCACGTGTGTACACGTGTTCCCCATCCTGAACCCCCCTCCCCCCTCCCTCCCCATACCATCCCTCTGGGTCATCCCAGTGCCCCAGCCCCAAGCATCCTGTAGCATTACATTCTACAATGGATAATCTGCCTTTTGAATAACTTATCTCGCATCTCTGGATTTTACCTAAGTCTTCCTGTGTCCCTCTACCTGAATTTACCCTTTGGTAAGAAAATGCTGCTATTTTACCATCAGATTGCTTGCTTTCTGTCACAGGCCCAGGTTTAGACTGACTTGTCTCCATTTCTCTCTGATCTTCTTTATTTCTTTCACTTGTGCGCATCGGCGTGATGACCAGTTTGGGCTCTTGGATGTTCTGAATGGTGATGACAGAATCAAGACTGACTACCTGCGTTCATGATCTACATCCTCAAAAGGCAGTGGAATCTGCTCCAGAGTTACAGCTTCATGCCCTGATGGCTGGGTCTCAGGGCTTTGATCCGGGAGAAGAGGACTAGGTTGCCTCCATGACCACTAATAGCAAAGAATGGTTCTGTGTATAGCCATCAGGAGGCCTCCTCTTCTGCTCTACAGCTATAATTGGGCTTCCTCAATGACTCAGTGGTAAAGAATCCGCCTGCCACTGCAGGAGACACAAGAGATGCAGGTTCGATCTCTGGGTCAGGAATATCCCCTGGAGTAAGAAATGGCAAGCAAGTCCAGTATTCTTGCCTGGAAAATTCCATGGGCAAAGGAGCCTGGCAGGCTCTGGTCCATGGGGTCACAAAGAGACATGACTAAGCATGCGTGCACGCATAGCTGTCACAGTGTCTCGAGAGACTCTCCCTACTGCAGTCAGTACTGTTGACTTGGAGGTGGGTCACATGCCTCCTCTACTGGGGAGGGGAGATCGAGGCTCAGAGGTGTGTGAGATGACGCTCAGTCAGCCAGCAGATGCAGGGCTGCATCTCCCGTCTTCTGGTGCCAAGTTGGTGCCTCGTTTCTGTCTCCTCCATAGAGAAGGAGACCGTATAGACATCTCCTCTATAGACATCTATGCTCCTGGTACCTACTCCTATCTCTCACACTGACCCCACAAAGTCAGACCCCCAGAAACGCACAACAGACTTGCAGGCTGTGACTCATTCTGCGGAGAACAGGGAGACCAGAAAGATGTTTTGTTTCAGCCCATCTTCTTGGAAGAACTCTTGTGGGACCTCACCCCAGGGGCCTATTGTAGAACTGTGCAGGAGGATTCCGGCGCGAAACAGCATCCTCTGTGACTGTGGCATGTCACTCTAGGGGGAGACCTCTCTCCACTCGATGCTGCTGGCCTTTTAGGAGGATGTTTCCCCTTTTACTGAAGGCCAGGTCCTCTGAGAAAAGTGTGCTGCTGTGCATACTGATTTATATTGATCCTTCCAACAAGTTGTGTAGCAGATTCATTTATCTGTTAGATGGTTGGTGGTTTATGGGGATTCTTACATTAGACTCAACTGTGCTTTTTAACCATTGAGTTCTATTATTCTGTCATTTTTACTTCATCTCTTTAAGAAGGGAATTTCTTGTCAACTAGGACTATGTGCTGCTGTTTACAACATAAATATAGCCTCTAAATGACAAAAGGAAGTGCAGGGTCTAAAAATAGAGCTCAGTCTGATATCAGGCAGACAAAAACCTCAAGTGTCCCTGGGAGTGGGGAATTTAAAAAATGACAAACTCAGACTCCCGACGGAAGAGAAGCTTGAAGCCCCTCCAGTCTCCAGGACCCATGTGAATTGCTGTGTCTCTGTGTGTTGGTGTCTGGAGGGGACATTCTGAGTGAGGGTCGAAAGTGACAGGTGGTGTTTGAAACCTGCATCCATAGACACAGCAAGGGTGTGAAGCATGGGCGAGTTGGCCAGGAATGTCCTACAGCCTGCTGCAGAGTTCCAGTGAAGTCTGCCTTATGAAGAAAGACTTCGGGGTGATCCAGTGATCTGGATTCTCCCAGGGCTAAATACAGTCTAAATAAACCCCAGCCTCCAAGCCCCATCGCCATTTGGCCCGTAGATCTTTCAGAGAGGCTTTTATTCATCTCACTCACAGAAACCCTTGGTGAGATTATTTAGTGTGTGGAGAATCACAGAGCTGCATTCTAAACATGGTGACTTCTACGTGACCGATAAATATGCCTGCCTGTCTGAGGCTGAAATTGGTCTCGGTGGGTATAATTGAAATTGTGTTTTTGATTTCTCATCACTTTGTTTGTTTTTTCCAGCATAACCAGCATGTATAGGGGATGTTGTTCTGTACAGGTCAGTTGTATAGAAATCTGGATCCTTTAAGGGAGAAAAAATGAGAAATAACTCAATTTGACTTCTGCCGCATAAAGAGAGCTGGAGCTTTGGGAATGTGAGGCAGTAATAGCAAGAATCGCTTGTTTCCTAAAAAGGCATTGCCTAGAACAACAGCAAAACTTTTTTAATATATGCCTGGGGCGACTTTAAAACCAGGCTCCAGGGATTTTAAAAGGGTTTTGCTACCAGTAGTTTGAACACACAGTAAAAAGCAAACCCTTGCATTTACTAATTCCCCGAAATGTGTCTGTTCTGAACTGGGGTGTTCACAGAGACGCAGCTGAAGCTGAACTCGTGTCTGTATGCTCAGCCCTGAGGTGTTAGGTTTATGTTCATCCAGATTCCGAGAAGCACGATTCCCAAACATTCGGCTAGCATTTCCCAGTGAACATTGTTTAGGCATAAAAAGAAGAGCTGAGATGTGCTTTTATGAATAAATCCTGAAACATCTTGTTTTTGTACCCCATCCCTCAAGAATAACTGCTTCTGCCTTCACTGCCTCATTCGCTACCAATAACAGGACCATTCTGAGATGCTAACTCATTTTAGGATTATACTCCAGACATTGAAACTTTGACTGAATCTTTTAGCAGAGGCCTCCTAAAAACAGAGAGCAGTGCTGTATCCCACGAGTTTGGGTCAGGATAAAGAAGAAAGTTGGAGAAGGGAATAGCAACCCACTCCAGTATTCTTGCCTGGAGAATTCCATGGACAGGGGAGCCTGGTAGGCTACAGTCCATGGGGTGCAAAGAGTTGGACAGGACTGAGCTACTAACAAACACTTACTACACTAAAGGAGAAAATTGCCTGCAGATTCTTGTTGTCCCTTTCAGGTCATCATTTCTTAGTTAGCATGCTCTGGGGTCTGGCAGTACCACTTTCTTTTTTCCTTCCTCCAAAAATGCAGGGGCTGAGATAGCATCTTTCACTTATTTTGATTAATAAATTCATATTCATCATGAGATTTGTTTTTCCGTAGGCAGCTGCATAACTGATTTCTTTTTTCATTGAGCTTTCCAAAACCCAGCCTTATTCTTTCCTCTCCAAGACCACCCATATTATCTCTTCCCATGAACTATGTGATGAGTTTTTCTGTTCAAAAATAGTTTGTACTCAATATAGTGGTTCCATTTCCCTTTACTCTTGAGCAAATGGTGAGAAGTAGCTAAGGCAGGTTACAGAGTTTTGCATGTGTGAATTCGGTGTTCGGGGATTTCTAGGGATTCTTCAGGCTGTCTGTGATCATCCAATACCTGCTTGAATGCAGCCTTTCTCTCTTCAATATCACCACCTCCTCAATGTCAGCATAGTCCCAGAGCTTAGACTAAAAGGGTTCAGCAGAAGGTCTGCCACGCAGGAAGATGAGTGATGCTTTCCTAACAAGGACAATATTCAAAGACAATATTTATGAAGTTGCACAGTACATACGGATTACCTGGAGCTTTTGTTAAGATGCAGAGTCTGATTCAATTGCTAGGTGATTCCAGTGCTGCTGGTCCAGGGACTATACTGGAAATCAGTTCAGCTCAGTTTAGTTGCTCAGTCATGTCCGACTCTCTACAACTGTCTACAACTACAGCACTCCAGGCTTCCCTGTCCATCACCAAATCCCGGAGCTTGCTCAAACTCATGTCCATCAAGTTGGTGATGCCATCCAACCATCTCATCCTCTATTGTCCCCTTCTCCAGCCTTCTATCTTTCCCAGCAGCAGGATCTTTTCCAGTGAGTCAGTTTCTTCACATCAGGTGGCCAAAGTATTGGAGTTTCAGCTTCAGCATCAGTCCTTCCAGTGAATATTCAGGACTGATTTCCTTTAGGATGGACTGGTTGGATCATCTTGTAGTCCAAAAGACTCTCAAGAGTCTTCTCCAACACCACAGTTCAAAAGCATCGATTCTTTGGCACTCAGCTTTCTTTATGGTCCAACACTCACAGCCATACATGACTACTGGAAAAACCATAGCTTTGACTAGATGAACCTTTGTCAGCAAAATAATGTCTCTGCTTTTTAATATGCTGTCTAGATTGGTCATAACTTTTCTTCCAAGGAGCAAGCATCTTTTAATTTCATGGCTGTAGTCACCACCTACAGTGACTTTGGAACCCCACCAGAAAAACTCTCTCACTGTTTCCCCATCTACTTGTCATGAAGTGATGGTACTGGATGCCACGATCTTAGTTTTTTGAATGTTGAGTTTTAAGCCAACTTTTTCACTCTCCTCTTTCACTTTTGTCAAAAGACTCTTTAGTTCTTCTTCACTTTCTGCTATAACAGTGGTGTCATCTGCATATTTGAGGTTATTGATATTTCTCCTGGAAATCTTGATTCCAGCTGTGTTTCATCCAGCCCAGCATTTCACATGAATGTACTCTGCATATAAGTTAAATAAGCAGGGTGAGAAAATATAATACACAATATACAATTGTTATTGTAATCATACATAACAACCTGCCTCAGTGGATCCTGCCCCTCTGCCTAACTGTAAACTAAAGAGCCTGTGTTCAGCTCATAGAGAGGTAATCTGACCCTGCTTACCTATGAATAGTTACAACAAAAAGAAGAGATTAACACACCTCTTCCAAAGGTTGACCCTTCTGGAGGAGATGTTTTGCAAGATTCAAGACCATTTTTACTTTACTTCCTCACTCCCTCTTCCTCTCCATTCTGCCTTTTGACTTTAGTTCTTCACTGTCTCTGTCTCTGACTCTATAAAAGAACCTGGCATCCAGACCTGGACAAGATGGTTACTTTGAGACATTAGTCTTCCATCTTCTCTGTTGGCTGGCTTTCCGAATAAAGTCATATTCCTGGCCTCAACACTTCATCTCTCAGTTTCACTGGCCTCTTGTGCAGTAAGCAGAGGGAGCTTGGACTCAGCAACAGGAGGAGGGATAAATCAGGACTTTGACATTAACAGATATATACTGGTATACATATAATAGATAAACAATAAGGACCTACTGTATAGCACAGGGAACTATATTCAATATCTTATAATAACCTATAAGGGAAATGAGTCTGAAAAAGAATATATACATATATATGTAATATATATACCCATATATTTATGTGTATATATATTATTTACATATAAATTATATATATATATACATAAATATAAAATTGAATCACAGTTCTATACACCTAAAAGTAAGGCAACATTGTAAATCAACTATAATTCAATTTAAAAAATAAATAATAAGTGAGCTGAAGCAGAAGTTCCAATACCTTGGCCACCTGATGTGAAGCGCTGACTCATTAGAAAAGACCCTGATGGTGTGAAAGAGTGAAGGCTGGAGGAGAAGTGGATGACAGAGGAAAAGATGGTTGGAGGGCATCACCGACTCAATGGACATGAGTTTGAGCAAGCTCTGGGAGATGGTGAAGGACAGGGAAACCTGGTGTGCTGCAGTCCATGAGGCCACAAGGAGTCAGACCTGACTGAGCAACTCAACAGGAACAACAGGTTACAAAAAATGAAGTTCTGTGTATGACTCATATTTGTGTCAGTTAGCATTACTCTAAATCTCTACATTTCCTTGATTATAAATAATAGTAGCATATTTTATCCCAGTGATCCTCAAACTTTACTGTACATCACAGTTACCTAGATGACTCGTTAAAACAGATTCCTGGCCTACAGTCAGACTGTGATTGTGTAGTTCTGGAGTGAGGTCCAAGAACTGCGATTCCTTACAAGTTCCCCAGTGATATTGATACTGCTGGTACAGGAACTACGTTTGGAGTAGCAAGAGCCTGAAGTTCTTTCCCATAGTGCGTATAGCACTTAGCATACTGTATTGTTCACCTAGTGATGTTGGAAAGCTCTTGAAATAGGTTGTGCCTATTTTTCTTGGTATCTCCAATGCTCCTGGTTAAATAATTGGTTTTTTAAGTTGATGAATGGATGTAATGGAATTAATTCTCTCTCTCTCACTTAATTCCCTTACTGGAAGCCCTGACAAGCACAAAATACTAAATCAGGAATAAAATAAAAGAGATAAGGGTTGATCTGTTAGCCAATCTATTTTTCTTTAATTGACATATGATTCATTTGTAATGTTGTGTCGACTTTTTTTCTGTGCATCAAAGTGATTCAGTTGTACATATGAATTCTTTTTAAATATTCTTTTCCATTGTGGGTTTATCGTAGGATACTTAATAGTGTTCTCTATACTATACAGTAAGACCTTGTTGTTTGTCCATTATGTCTATAATAGTTTGCATCTACTAACTCCAACCTCCCACTCTGTCTCGCCCTCAACCCTCTCCCCCTTGGCAAGCACCGGTCTCTCATGTCTGTGATTCTGTTTCTGTTTCACAGATAGGTGCATTTGTGCCATATATTAGATTCCACATAGAGTGATATCATATGGTATTAATATTTGTCTTTATCTTTCTGAATTACTTTACTTACAGTGATCATCTCTGTTGTATCCATGTTGCTGCAAATGGCATCATTTCATTGCTTTTTAATGACTGAGTAGTAGTATTTCATGTCTTGGCTATTGTGAATAGTGCTGCTATGAATATAAGGGTGCATGTATCTTTTTGAATTAGAGTTTTGTCTGGCTATATGCCCCAAAGTGAGATTGCTGGCTTGTAATAGTAACTGTAATAGTAATTTTAATTTTCTGAAGAACTTTCATACCATTTTCCACAATGGCTGCACCAACTTATATTCCCACCAATAGGGTAGGAAGGGTTTTCTTTTCTCTACATCTTTTCCAGCCCAAGTAATTTGTAGAATTTTTAATGATAGTCATTATGAGTTGATAAGTCTATTTGCTAGTTTTTAAGTACACTATGTTGCATTTTGTTTCTGTTCCTCTTCATCAGGTTCAGTTCAGTTCAGTTGCTCAGTCGTGTCCAACTCTTTGCGACTCTATGAATTGCAGCACACCAGGCCTCCCTGTCCATCACCAACTCCCGGAATTCACTCAGACTCACGTCCATCGAGTCCATGATGCCATCCAGCCATCTTATCCTCTGTTGTCCCCTTCTCCTCCNGTACTGCTGCTTCAGGCAATGAGCTAGCCCATTTCAAGTGATAGGTATATAGCTAGCTGGAATTCCAGGGAAAACTACCAATCACTCTGATGAAATTTCAGTTCAGGTGTCATGGGAGCCCAGAGATAGGAGACAAATGAGCCTAATGTGCTGATTAAAGCCTTGCTTCTCCAAAGGACCCTTATCCTTAGTCCGGCAGCATCAGCATCACCCAGAAGCTTATTTCAAATGCAGGGTCTCAAGCCAGCCTCTGAATTTATGGATTAGAGCCTGCATTTTACCAGATACCCCACATTATTTGTAGGCACACTGAGGTTTCAGAAGAACTGAATTGAAAGGCAAATGTAGACTCAGGTGCCACTGAAGACTGAGGGGAGCTATGGGCTTCTTTCCTGCTCTCCCTAAGGGAAGTCTGGGCATCTGGTCTAAGGCAAGTCAGATGGCAAAACGCAGGCAGATGCCTTACACAGATGGAGCTCCATTTCCCTGGGATGAGCAGACCAACTGCAACAGCCTCAGTCACAACAGGAGCAAATCCCTGAAAGATCTGTGGCGAGGGGAATTAAAACTAGGAGGGATTCGCAATATGATGGGGAGTCTGTGGCCATCAACTAGCAGGAGGCCACTGCTCCTTGACAGCATGAAAGGAAGCCTAGCTCCGCCAGCCTACTGTTTGGGAGCCACCTGCCACACAGGAGTGGGAAGCGAATTTACTGCCAGGTAGTAGGCAAGATGGTATCACTTCTCTCTCAGATTGTAGGCGTGAGATACATGAAATGTGGGACTAAGCTTGCAAGGATTTTGTCACAATGGGAACATCTCCCCCAGTTCACCTTCTTTATAGGAAGAAATGGGTGTGTAAGGCCACCAGGAAGGTCAGAACCAATTACAGACCAACTCTAGCAACTTACAAGGCTCAGAGGCCATGTCAGATGTTGGTGTTGAATATATTTTCCCTAAATGAGAATAGTTAGTTGAGATTTTGATTTTTATTCATGTCTTAATACTATCTTATGGTTAGAGTAAGTCCCCTACATATGAATGAATCCCATTCTAAGAGCACATTCCAAAGTCCAATTTGTTCATAAGTCCAACAAAGTGAGCCTAGGTACCTAACTAACATAAAAAACTATACCGTATAGTATTGTACTGTAATAGGTTTGTAATAACTTTCACACAAATGATACCTAAAAATAATAATAAAATAAAACATGTTAAATGTTACAGTACCTTACCTTGAAAAGTACAGTACAGCAGCTAATATACAGGGGTTGGCATCAAGTGAGTGGGCAAGAAGATTTACTGATTGGAGGAAGGAGAGGAGGTGGGAGACGGTAGCTGAAGAATCATCAGCAATAGGAGATGGAGGGCAAGCTGCAACTCCATTCATGTTTGATGTTAATGGAACACATATTCACACCTTTGAAAATTTGAAACTTGACAGTTCATATGTAGGGGACTTACTATATTATATTTTTAATGGAATAGAGGAGTTAAAAGAAATATTTAACAGTGGATACATCATTGTGACTGAATTTCTTTTAAGTGAAGAAGACTTTATCAAAGATATTTAAATATGATAAATATCTATCATTTAAGAATGTTAGCAACATGGAAAAATAGGTAAGTAGACATGATGGAAAAATAATTGAAAATAAAAATAGGAAATATATGTTAACAATATGCATAAAAGTTACTGAGAAATTCTAGAGAGCTTAAAAGTTATTCCTACTGTAACTGGTAGAAATATTCATTTTTAACTAGGAGCTTTTGTAACATCCATATATTAATATTTACTCATCCAGTCTTATGTTCTTTTATTCAACAGCCATTCACTGAGCCTCATGCATGTGCCAGTAAGTGTTTCAGGTGCATCAGAAAACAAGGCAAATCAGGTAACTGTCCTACATTTGTAGGGAAACAACCAAATCATTAGTAAAGCACAAACAAACACAAAATAACAGCCTGTGACAGATGATGCATGAGTACTCAGTTTCTCAGTCATGTCAGACTCTATGCAACCCCATGGACCTGCCAGACACCTCTGCCCATGGTATTCTCTGTGGAAGAATACTGGCGTGGGTTGCCATGACCTCCTCCAGGGAGATCTTCCAAACCAGGGATCGAATGCATGTCTCTTGTGTCTACTGCATTGCAGGTGAATTCTTTACCCAGTAAGCCACCAGGGAAGCCCAATGTGACAAGTGATAGTAGAGGGAAATAAATCTATATGTGTTAGCTATTGCTGTTTACTGAGTCACTCCAAGTCAGCTAAAACGACTAGCAGTTATTGAACTCACAATTCAGGAGCTAGTGGTTTTTGCCAGGATCAGCTAAGCTGTTCTTATCTGAGTCAGGCTCATCCAATCTCAGCCAGGTGTCACCCACGCTTCCACAGACAGCTGCTAGATCAGTTCAGGACTGGTGGCTCATTGCTGCTCCATCCTTCTCACCCTCAAGGCCACCCTGGGCTTGTTCATTTGGCGATGGTGCAGGGATCTCAAATAAGAGAACTGAAATACACAATGCCTCTTGAGGCCTGGCCTTGAAACTCAATATATTCCAGCTCTTGATGGTAGGATCTACTGAGAATCAATGCCACTTTTGCTATCTAACATAGCAGAGCAGGACACACGGACCCATCGCCAAAGCATCACAGTGTTTGGAACCCAGTTAAGCAAGGAGCCAGCAAGGAAACCAGTAGAGTGTGATGTTCTGGGAGTCACCAGAGGAGAGAAGGAGACAAAAGACTCAAAACTACTGAGACAGATGGAGCACAGATAAAGAACCCCAAATAAATGATAATCTTGAGGTAATATAAAGCATAAAGTTATGTACATTATAAAATGGTGGGAAACTATCCTAGAGTTTGCTGAAATAACAAAAAGTAAAAACTCATTGGTCCTCCTGGTCTTTTCATTTTTTACCCAGTCATCTGTATGTAATCTGTGATTTAGATATGTTCTTGTATTTTGTGCTACTCACTGAAAAGGAATTCCTATAGGGAAGCAAGGAATGGGAGACTATTCAAGAGGGGAGATGTGGTCGCACCCTCATGGACAGTAAAAGCAGCAGCGAGCTAGATTCAGCATCACAGCTCATGACCATAGAGAGGCCGGATGAGCCTGAGCATGGCAACTTGGCCCAAACTCAGCAGGCTACCTCTGTGCGTGGCCGGGTCATGATATACTGAAAAGGCACTCANGGAATTCCTATAGGGAAGCAAGGAATGGGAGACTATTCAAGAGGGGAGATGTGGTCACACCCTCATGGACAGTAAAAGCAGCAGCGAGCTAGATTCAGCATCGCAGCTCATGACCATAGAGAGGCCGGATGAGCCTGAGCACGGCAACTTGGCCCAAACTCAGCAGGCTACCTCTGTGCGTGGCCGGGTCATGATATACTGAAAAGGCACTCAATCAAGAGAAGTCTTGGGGAAGCTGGAAACCATCAAGTTATTGAGGCCACACCAGGGGGCAGAAAAGATAGAGAGATTAAGCCCTGAGCCTTTGGAGTGGGAGCACTGACTCTAAGACTCTAGACTACCAGAGAACTAACCTTAGGGAGTATCAAATAGTGAGAACTCACACTAAGGAAACCACTTGAATACAAGACCTGGTATCACCCAACCACCAGTAGCATCCTGTGCAGGATGCCTCATCTAAACAATAAACAAAACAAAAGTACAAACCATCAGCAATCAGGATCATCAGCAGACAGGATTACCACCCCACTTGGCCTTGCCCATCAGAGTAAAAACAAACAAACAAAAAGTTCAGCAGCCTTGCCCATCAGTGAAAACAAACAAACAAAAAGTTCAGCAGAAATCTCACCCTATATGAAACTTACACAAACCACTGGATCAATAGTAGGAAGGCAGAAACCAAAAGGAAGAAATAATTCAAACTTAAAGCCTCAGAAAAGGAGGCCTCAAACAAAATAAGTTAAAAATGTACATATAATGAAAAGGCAGAGAAATACTATGCAAATTAAGGAACAAATTAGAAACACAGAAGTCCAAATAAATGAAGAGTAAATAGGCAAACTACCTGAAAAAGAATTCAGAATAATGATAGCAGACATGATCAAAAACCTTGAAAACAAAATGGAGAAAATACAAGAATCAATTAACAAAGAGCTAGAAGAATTAAATAATAAACATACAGAGACAAAACACACAATTACTGAAGGACACTACATAATCATCAAGGGATCAATCCAAGAGAAAGACATAACAATTGTAAATATCTATGCACCCAACAGAGGAGCCTCTCAATACATAAGACAAACACTAACAGACATAAAAGGAGAAATTGATAGTAACATAATAATAGCAGTGGACTTTAACAACCCATTCATGCCAATGGACAGATCATCAAAACAGAAAATGAATAAGGAAATACAAGTCTTATTAGATGAGATGGATCTCTGATATCTTCAGGACATTCCATTCAAATGCAGAAGAATACATTTTCTTCTCAAGTGCACATGGAACATTCTCCAGCATAGATACATTGTGGGTCACAGATCAAGCCTCAGAAAATTTAAGAAAGTTGAAATTGTATCAAGCATCTTTTCCAACCACAACGTTATGAGACTAGGTATTTATTACAAGAAAAAAACTGTAAGAAACACAAACACATGGAGATTAAACAATACACTTCTAAATGACCAACAGGTTATGGAAGAAATCAAAAGGGAAATCAAAATATTTTTAGAAACAAATGGCAATGAAAACAGGACAACTCCAAATCTATGGGATGCAGCAAAAGCAGTTTAAGAGGGAAGTTTATAGCAATATGATCCTACCTCAAGAAACAAGAAAAACATTGAATAGACAACCTAACTTTACACCTAAAACAACTGGAAAAAGAACAAAAGAAACCCAAATTAGTAGGAGGAAAGAAATCCTAAAGATTCGAACAGAAATAAAATGAAAAAAAAAATGAAAGAAACAATAGTAAAGATTAATAAAACTAAAACCTGGTTCTTTGAGAAGATAAGCAAAATTGACAAACCTTTGGCCAGACTCATCAAGAAAAAGAGAAGAATCAAACTAACAAAATTAGAAATGAAAAAGGAGAGGTTACAACAGACAATGCAGAAATACAGAGAATTATAAGAGTCTATTAAGAACAACTATATGGCAAGGAAATGGATAACCTGGAAGAAATGGACAGACTCTTAGAAAAGTTCAATCTTCCAAGACTGAACCAGGAAGAAATAGAAATTATGAATAACCCAATTACAAGCACTGAAATTGAAGTTGTGATAAAAAAAAAATCTCCCAAAAAAACAAAAGACCAGGACCAGATGGCTTCACAGGAGAATTCTATCAAACATTTAGAGAAGAGCTAATGCCTATCCTTCTAAAACTCTTTCAGAAAATTGTAGAGGAAGAAACACTTCCAAACTCATTCTACGAGGGCACCATCACCTTGATACCAAAATGAAGGACAACACAAAAAAAGAAAACTACAGGCCAATATCACAGTTGAACATAGATGCAAAAATCCTCAACAAAATTTTAGCAAACAGAATTCAGCAACACAAGTTGGGTTTATTGCAGAGATGCAAGGATTTTTCAATATATGCAAATCAATCAATGTGATATATCATATTAAAAAGTTGAAAGATAAACCATATGATAATCTCAATAGATGCAGAAAAAGACTTTGACAAAATTCAGCACCTCTTTATGATTAAAACTCTCCAAAAAAAATGGGCATAGAAGGAACCTACTTCAACATAATAAAGGCTATATATGATAAGCCTACAGCAAACATTATTCTCAATGGTGAAAAACTGAAAGCATTCCCCCTAACATCAGGAACAAGACAAGGGTGCCCACCTTCCCCACTATTATTCACAATAGTTCTGGAAGTCCTAGCTACAGCAGTCAGAGAAGAAAAAGAAATAAAAGGAATACAGATTAGAAAAGAAGAAGTAAAGCTCTCACTGTTTGCAGATGATATACTGTACAGAGAAAACCCTAAATATAGTATCAGAAAATTACTAGAGCTAATCAGTGAATTTAGCAAAGTTGCAGGATACAAAATAAAGACAGATAAATCACTTGCTTTTCTATATACTAACAATGAAAACTCAGAAAGAGAAATTAAGGAATCAATCCCATTAATTATTGCAACGAAAAGAATTAAATATCTAGGAATAAACTTACCTACGGAGACAAAAGAACTGTACACAGAAAGTTATAAGACACTAGTGAAAGAAATTTCAAACTGACAAATTTCAAACAGCAAATACTTATTAAAAGCTCACTTCTGTAGGGACTAAGATTTTCATGAAAAGCCAAAGCTTTAGAAAAAATTTAAACAATCAGGATCTCTAACCTCACAAAAATAATAGCAACAGTCAGTTTTGCATAATTGAAATAACAAAGGTTTTGAATCAGTTCTGCAGTTTCCTCAGCAGTAAAACGGGGAACCTGATTGAGAGGATCTCCAAGGATGCCTTCCAGCTTTACCAACAGTAACATGTGTGGAGCGTTGCTGGAGGAGCGTAAAGTAATGCTTAAAATTCTCAAAGCCAGGCTGCAGCAATACATGAACCGTGAAGTTCCAGATGTTCAAGCTGGCTTTAGAAAAGGCAGAGGAACCAGAGATCAAATTGCCAATTTCCGCTTGAACATCAAAAAAGCAAGAGAGTTCCAGAAAAACATCTATTTCTGTTTTATTGACTGTNTGCTTAAAATTCTCCAAGCCAGGCTGCAGCAATACATGAACCGTGAAGTTCCAGATGTTCAAGCTGGCTTTAGAAAAGGCAGAGGAACCAGAGATCAAATTGCCAATTTCCGCTTGAACATCAAAAAAGCAAGAGAGTTCCAGAAAAACATCTATTTCTGTTTTATTGACTGTGGCAAGCCTTTGACTGTGTGGATCACAATAAACTGTGGAAAATTCTGAAAGAGATGGGAATACCAGACCATGTGACCTGCCTGTTGAGAAATCTGTATGCAGGTCGGGAAGCAACAGGTAGAACTGGACATGGAACAACAGACTGGTTCCAAAT